>OMKZ01021995.1:6952-33425 GCA_900302535.1 Neoniphon sammara | reverse complement strand
CCCCCCCCCCCCAATAGATAACAAGTGACTCGATCAAAACTAAGACCCACAATCCTATTTTATAACCTCTAGAAGAGACTAATGCCATCAGTCAAGTTAGATTTCTGTGGTGAATGTAGATTTCAATCCTTTTTCTTGGTTTTACTAAAAGTGAAAATGTCCTTTCCTTCTTGCCTTCTAGCGCAAGCGCCTTGCATCAAATTACCTGAACAACCCACTTTTCCTATCAGCACGAGGTAAACCGCATTTCACTTCCCATCAGCGCCATACAGCCTGTTGTGCCTCACAGAACAAGCAGATTCCATTTTGAAGGGACACACCTGTTAAGTTAGGAAACAACACTGAACTATACACTGAATACAACACTGAATAATTAACTGGAGGGTTGTTAAGCCTTAAGAGCTATTAAAATGTTATTTTTTTCATTGTGGTTAATGTTTGTTTTGAATGAAGTTTCATTTTGACACTATAGAATTCGAGGTATTAACAGATTCCTTACCTTCAGTGATATGGAGTAGAGGAAGTCCTGGAAAGTAAGACAGATGAAATAAGCACAATGTAATACATGAAGTAGTTTCACCACAAGATGTGAATGGGATCAGCAGTAATGTTGTTTTCATGTTGCGCTGCTCTCCTAGTCAGTCGCATTACGTTTGACCCACATGCATGACCACTCTTAACGCTTAACAGGGTTAATACAATATGACAAACACATTCAACGCCATGTCCGCAGACAATTTCCTGATGTCCTTTTTTCTCATACTGCTCATTTTTAGTTTCAGCCATGTTGAATCAGGAATAAGCCATTTTGTCTTGAATCTAATTTCCATAACCTTAAAAATGTCCTGAAAAGCCTTCAATTTTGGCTGTGTAACATGCATGTACCCTGTATTTACACTATGGCTGGTTGTGGCTATTGGTTGATAAGAATGCAGCTCCAGGCCTCCAGGTCTGACTAATAAGAGGCTGCAGGCTGAACTGAGCTGCCTTCCCCAGGGTTTTAATGCAGCATGGCTTTAACTCTAACCCCCGTCTGGCTGTGTCTCTACCTGTTGGCTGCTACTAACCTACTCTCTGCTTCCCATCCACACGCTAGACACTGAGGATCTCTGCTGGAAGGTACGTAGCATGACTACTGACTGGACGTGGTGTGTATGTTTGGGAGTGTGTGTGTTTGCCACAGTGTTACGCAGTGTGTGGTTGTGGATATATTGTAGTAAGGTTCCTACTGAAACTGAGCTGATTTCGCAGTGAGAGTTCTCATTACAGGGCTGAGCGATAGCGTACGTCCTCCCATCAACCGATTATCATCACATATGTGTCGGCGATTCCCAATGACTTAAAACGAAGCTTTTAAATGTGCGGGAAAGAGCAAATTATAGTCCAAGTCTTTGCAGTCATAAAAACCCATGCTCAACATATCAAATTTTAAATGAATTTGAGCATCATTTTTGTCCCTACATGTGCTTCCATATTTCAGTGTCAGTGTTTCCCACAGGAAATTTAAGTCAAGCTGGTGGTGGCTGACTAAATGCCTAAATAAATAATGCGCAGAAATGACAGATAACATTTTTTTTTTCTTTTTTCATATGCAAGGGTAAATAAACCTGATTAAAGCTGCCATGGTACATTTTGTAATTTGACATTTATCTGACTTCACCAAAAGTAATCCCCATGCTGGGGATACATAAATGAGGAAAGATGTGTCAGAATCTTAGCAATACTGATGCACCATTACTCTGCTATTTGCTTTCCAAGTAAATTTTTTGGCTATTGTATCTATTATGTTGGATATTATATCTTTCAAGAACCATACTGGTGTTTTTGTATGTTGCAGCCCATTTCTTTCATTTCACTTACACTTTACATTACTACTGATTAGGGGAGGGGAAAAAATTAAGTATCGATATTCTTAAAAAAAAAAAAAAAAAGTAAAATTTTTTTTTAATTGAATCAGCACCCAAGTATTGTGATAATATACTGATTAGCAGGAACAGCTAAATGTAGCAGTTTACCTCATAGAGGATATTTACCACTTTTATATGCAATATAGCAATGATGCTGCTTAAATAAAAATCAAACAAGACTGACTGACATGTGATGTGCATTGTTTTTGGAAATTTTACTTATGATATACAGTCTCTAGAAGTGTATGATTCAACTTTTTCTCATGGCCTAGTGTTAAAAAAGCAAAAATCACAATAAATCGTAATATTGAATCACATTAGTTGTGGAATCGCAATCGAATCGGCATCCAAGTATGGTGAATAGTATCAAATCGCATATCGTCCCAGTCCTACTACTGACCATTCCCCAAAGCACGTCTTCCTACCTTCCAGACAAAAAATAAAAAAAATTGCTTGATTTTAGGCAGTCTTTACAGTGAACATCCTGCCCAGTTTCAGTTTTATTAAAGTTGTTTTATTGTCTGGCAATTAAATGCCCCATTGATTTATACATCTTCTGGTGCATTCATGTGCTGTTATGAAGCCCCGTCATCCAACACTTTAAAGGTGGATACTTAGCAGCATTGCACTCGCGCAATTTGGTAAAAAGAATCAAAGCCAGAAGACAAAAAATAAGCAAACATGAACATTGTGAAATGTAACATTCATCTCTCTTGAATTCAGAAATGCCCGCCATGCAGACACACCCACATATCTCTGACACAAAATATTCCATGAAGATAAGATTGTGTTACAAACTAAATTAAAATGTCAATTCCTAGAGCAGTAGAGAATCTTAAGGTAGGTTCACCACCTGAATATTTGAACTTTTAAAAAAATATATGGAAATATTCAAAAATCCTAAGAAGTGTGGTATACTTTGGAAAATGGTCAGTAGTTTTGTAAAGAGTGTGTAATGTAGCGCATGTAGAATGAGTCCCTGATGCTTTCTGTCAGACGGCACTTGAGACTTTCTCACAGAAAACCCATCCCTAATCCTAACTCTAACCTTAACCTCTCTTCCCTGACCAAAACATCTGACAGAAAGCATTGGGGGCTGATTTGGCCTGAAACGTGCAAAAACACTGGTATAGTCCTTTAATGTTGGCTTAATTTGGAACAATTGCTTTTACTCACAAGATGCGGCTTAATCTTATAGTAATATGCTCCTCATCCCAATCAGGGATTTTGTCTCAATGAAACGCTTCTAATCTGTGGAGGTTTGAAACATTTTAAGGTTTTACAGTCACTGTGGAGTGTTTTTTTATTATGGCAACAATCTATGCAGAATCTTGCACGAGGATATGTTTTAACTCAAATATCAAGTTGGCAAAATATCGACAAGGGAATTTCCACCAGCAATTCAGTCCCTTGGTATTTCCCGATGTATTTGTTCATTTCCCCAGCTTTTTCCCAAGGTGATCTTTGGTCTTAAACCAATAGGAAACGATGTTTTTATTATGTACATCATGCACAAGCAAATGGATAGGACAGCTTGAATGCAGCACAAGAACTTAATAAAAGTCATCGACGCAGCATTGAATAAGAGTAGAGCAGTGCAATGCGGAACTAGGCCAATCCTACATCATAATATCTATTGGGCCTCCAGAACCTACACGGGCAGCTTTGACTGCCACAGTATGACAGATGAACCTGCACCTGCCTCTGCAAATTCATCAGAGTTTTACCTCTTCCATGGGTGTTTGATTGTCATACTATTTCAACCTGCTGCCTGCTCTTGAATGCGGTGTAATGAGAGAGATATGACGGCGGCAGAACCGTCAATCTGAGAATGCGCTAGCCTGACGGTGCCAGCGCTTTTTCTTCATCTTTCCATCCCTCTCCCAGGATTAAACTACTGACATTTCACTGTCTGCCTGCCTTACCAGAGATATCTGGGAAATGGCATCATTAGTGTGCGAGTCCAGCGTTCACAGGCCAAACAAATCACTCACTTTGCTTCTTAGTAGATATCAGAAAACTCTTAGGATTCATATCAGGCTCTGGCTGTTCAAACCGTATACTGTGATATGCCCCCCTGTTGTTAAGAATTTAATTACAAAGATAAGATGGGAGGGGAACTGCATCTTGTCCCTTTCAAAAGATTAAGCTAGTGCCAGCAAACACTGACAAATCAGCAGCGGTGGATTAACAGCAGCACCAACTTCATTAAGTGTTAAACAATTTATTGTTACCGTCAGGTTGAGTGTGTGCTCTATAAACAGGGTATGCATCCATAATCTGCTAACGGAATTAAGGGAATATCTGCAATTCTTAGGTGTATTCCTTGAGGTGTATTCCTTGTATTCCTTCCTCGTGAGAAAGAGAGGGAAATAATAAATTGTCAGAGGAAAACAGAGAATCTGAGGGAATTTTACAAAGGGGTCACTTTGTACCAATATACTGTGATGTATTATCCAACCTGTTCCACAAAGTGATTGCATTCTGGTTTTTATTTTTATCTATTATATACATTAAAAATAGCTGTATTTTAAAAATTGTATGGCTGCTTCTGTACAGCAAGCCTGTCACTGAAACTAGCTGCTTCACCCCCTGAGAACAAACCAGGATGAAAGAACATTTTTTTAGGCCATAGAAGTGCTCCAACTTAATTAAAGAAAATTATGGAAAAGTCATGGAATTTTACATGAGGGCCATGATGGGGACCCTGTGCACTCATAGCAGCTTGTTGTTTCTGTTGCTGACAGGAGGACTTGGAGCATGATGACCACTGTGCAATCTGCAAGGAGGAAGGCGAGCTGCAGCCCTGCCACAATTGCCCCCGCGCGTACCACCCCAACTGCCTCCACCCGCCCCTCAGAACCCCTCCCAGAGGGGTGTGGTACTGCCCCAAGTGCCAGAAGAAGGTAAAAACCTACATGCACACTTAATCCCAAGATGCTCAGTGACCAACAGTAGAACAGGGTGTGTACAGGACCTGATAAAGTCTTTAGTAATTAGCAGTTGCCCAAACATCAGGCTGAAAAGGCTTTAATGTGCATGATTAAAGGAACAGAGTTTTTAAAGTCACCTTTGGTCGCACGGCGTTCTTGTGACACTAAGAACAAGTCGGCATCATGATGGCTCAGTGATGTAAGGCGTGTACCATGTAATCATGATGTCCTGGGTTCAACTCCTGATTCAGATTGTTGTAGGTCATCCTGCTATCCCTCACCCAACCTTTCCTGTCTCTGTTCACTTATACCTAATAAGTCAGAATACCCAAAATATAATCTCTGAGCAAGATATTCAATTTATACATGAACTTGACCATTACAGTTAGAATCACTGAGCTGCTTGCAGGTATGTGGATGTGCAGTGTGCCAACCTACTGGATCAACTTCTACTCAAGCCCAATGTATGCTCACGATGTATTTCCCTTATGCAGAGACAAACAGTGTATACCATCATAATTTAGCTAGCACTGTGCGTTACAAACCCTTAAACAGAGCCTGACTCTTAGAGAGGTTCTCCAGAAGGCCTAATGAATGATAAAGAGTATGAACGAGGAGGCCCCTATCTGCTGATAAAGAGTATGAAGGAGTATGAACAGCTACAGAATGTATAAAAAATGGCACTAACCAAGAATGGTCATTTGTGACCAAGACTCTGATTTAGTTTTCACTGTTGTCATTCACTGATGGGACTGCTTTTCTGCTTGTCAGGTTCTGAACAAAGAGAACATGTCATGGCCACAGAACTTTGTCCAGTCCTATGTTACACACAAGACAGGTAAATATGTTGCCAGTTGAGTTCTGCTTGCATAGAGCCAAAGTTCTATACTGCGACATTGTTCATACATGTGTTGATGGAGTGTTGTTTTTGTTGTGCGATTGCACGAGCAGTGAGGCAGGAAGAGAAGCGGCGGCTGCTGAGAAGAAACACTGAGCTGAAAAAAGAGTGCGCTCATCTGGAAGAACAAGACAAGAAGCTCAACAATACTCTCACAGTAAGACACCTAGCTAGGATATCTCCTCGTTATGAGTCAGTTGAGTTCCTAAAGGAATATTCCAACGTTTTGGGAAAAATACCCTTTTTTTCCGACTTACCCAGACTGAGACAAGATGTTCAATACCATTTTCACCTCTGTATGTCCACTGTTTCGGTTCCTGTGGGTAGCACTTCGTGTTAACTTAGAGATTGAAGTCTACAGGAGTCATTAGCCTAGCTCCATCAAAGTGAAAAAATAAACCTTACAGCAACTCTGAAGCTGTCTTATTTACACAGTGTATCATGTGTATTTCAAATACACGTCTTGGAATAAAATAAAATAAATAAATAAATAAAACTGTCATAAAAAAAAATAATTCCAAAAAAATTCCAAGATGTGTATTTCATTACCTTTTAATATGCATGATACATTGTGTAAATAAGACAGCTTCAGAGTTGCTGTAAGGTTTATTTTTTCACTTTAACAGAGCAAGGCTAATGACTCCTGTAGACTTCAAGACTTTATGCTAAGCTAACATGAAATGCTACCCACAAGAACCAAACCAGTGGACGTACAGAGGTGAAAATGGTATCAAACCTCTTGTCTCAGTCTGGGTAAGTCAGAAAAAAAGGCATTTTGCCCAAAACCTAAAGGACAATTCTGGTCATTTTCAACCTGGGCCTGAAGTTTTTGCCATCGTGACAACTGAATGTGATCAAAATTCCATCAGCTACTTGACTAAAGAGCTTTGACGACTTTCAGTTCGCTGGAAATGCTACTTTCCCACACTCACAGGGTCAAATCAGGTTCAACCCAAAAGCGATTAAAGCTCAATGCAATAACACTGACACTGCAGCCATACATGTTGTGTAATCAAACAATTGTCACTGTAAATTATCTATAACTACAGTTTCGACTGACATGGGGGTTGAGCAGGTTGATAGCAGGATTTTCATTCTGTTGCTTGCCTTCAAGAAGAAGTAATACTCTTGTTTGTGTCTCTCAGCAATGTATGGATCTCAGAGAACGGCTGCTGAGCCAGCAGAGGGACACGCAGGCCTCCTTGGATCGCCTCAAAGCTCTGATCAGGTTGATCCAGCGCGACCAGATGATTCAGGTCACTATGACGGCCACCACCACCACAGGAGCCTCCCTGCTGTCCCTGCCCTGGATCAAACCCACCAGCACCACCACCACCTCCACTGTCCAAGGACCCTCCACGCCCCTGCAGAAGAGCCAGCCCCAAACCCAGGGCAACAACTAGTCCCGGCCACAGCAGCACCCTGGGGTGCAGCGTCTTTAGCCAAGCGGCTACCTGCTGAACCCATCGCAGGTCGCCTCACCCAAATGTTGAGGGCAACGTTTTTTTTTTCTAACACGTCTAAGATACCATTGAAACCACTGAATAATATCTAACCATCTTTTTCCGAGAGCTGTTGTGGAAAAAAGTGACGAAAACTATAACAAAAAAAAGAGCCTCCACTCAATTCATGACAAGTATTTTTTAAACCCAACACCTACAGTGCTTACGAGATTTGTTTTTTTAATTTATTTTCTATTTATTAATGTTCTTGGCCTTAATGTATTTATTACAAAAAGTTAGATTACAGTGCTGCCACAGAACTATGGAATAAGTATCCTGTGCAGCCCAAAAGATATTTCCTTTTTTTAAACAGGTATAATTATTGTTCTGCATATAGTGAGAGAGAACATTAGAGTAGTTGTAGTTAAAAATAAACAATGGAATAATGAAAGTGAAAGGACTGTACATTGATATATCTGAGTAGATGTTTGTTCTCATTCTCCTATGAACAATGTTTGCCATAATAATTCAGGTGAAAGAGGGATGGGGAAATGTTTTCATTGTGTATGTACGTAAAAGCATACGAGCCTTCAAACAAAACAGAGAATAACTTTTTTTCAGTATTAATATAGTTAAAGTCAAAGAAAAAAGTATTTAAGATAACTACAGAAATTAGCATTTCTAGTGGAGATTTTAGTATTTTCATGCTGATGCCTGTTGATAAATGTAAGTTTGGAGTATTCAAGGGGATCATTGTACATAACTTGTATTATTATTGCAGGTCTTTCTGTTTCTCAACTTTACTGGATTCACACATCTAACCCAAGGTGTTCCTTTTTTCACAGTTGCACTCAGAAACGAACATTTTGACGGACCATCTGAGTTCATGTATATGTGTGATGCATCCATCTAGTCCCTTTCTTTCACCCCTTTACCAGTATAGAAAATATGCCAAAAAAACTTACGTTTTTGTACTGGGAACACTCATCTATCAATAATGTCTATAGTGCTTTTTTTCCCCTGCCTATTTTATATTTTTCGCTTTCAAGCTTTTTTACTCTCGTGTTAACATTGTTTTATGACTGAACATTTTACAGTGATGAGCCAGTTAATTTGACATATTTGTTAATGATAGTTAGACAGTACAAATGAACACTGCCTCAAGTACAAGTAGTTTAATCCAGGGTTTGTTGGTTCTTTGTTGCGTCATTTTATAGGCATCAGTCAAACAGAAATGGGACAACTCTGTCATCTGCAACAGTTTTGACTGTCAGTGGTCCTGGGGGAAAAGATGGCTTCCTCCTGATTTCTTATCATTCAGTCTAGCTGGGGTGTCCCTGTGATATCAAACTAGGAGGCCCCTATCTGCTTCTTCTCGGCCCATTTGTATAGCTAGTCTTCCTGCTGGTCCAGAGAGGTTCCTTTAAGTGTTATGAAACATAGACTTAAGTCCATTTTATTTGACTTACACTATCATACTTACCATATTAGTCTCTTATCAAATAATGAGTTGCAAGATCCCACATTGCAGCCTATAAATGCACAAACATGAACAAAAGTTGGTTTAATTCAGAGAGAAATGCCTTTATCAAAACTGAATTGTGTGAATTTGTGTACTTGATTGGCATCACTGTAATTACCTTGTGGTGTGATGACAAAAAAAGTTCTGCCATCAGATCAATCAGAGGTAAGTTCCTCTAACTGAGAAGGGGTGATTTATCGTAATCATATCAAAGTTGCTTGTATCTGGTCTCTAAAATTTTGCTTGAGGCTCAGGAGTACGGCTCTGAAGGGACAGATTGAGAAGTGTAGGTGTCAAGCAATATGGCATTGAAACCATCTCATAAAAATTTTAATTTGCCCTAAAGAAAGAAAAAAGGTGTTGTTGACCAGCAAGTTAAATCCAACACTTTGTTTCTATACATTATATAAAGAGCTCAGTCCTCCTCCATCCATCATGTGAAAATACCCTGTTGGAGATGACTGTATTACCGTGACTGTGTATTCCCACTGCGTTCACACTGCAAGCAACATGATCATATCACCACAAGTCCATTCATTTTCTACAGAGCTGAGTGACCAGGGAAACTGCTGTGCATGACCAACAAGCTTGCCTACTGAGAACAGTTGACCACGGCTGAACTTTTCATGGCCATAAACATTACATTAGATTCCTGTTCTTCCTTGTTGCCCTACAGATGTTATTTTGTTTCATGAGTCATATTTCTGAGAAATTGATTACAACAATCTAAAGCCTCCCAGCTTCTAAACCAGTTGTATTTTAGATTTATTTGAAAGACTCCAGGATTACATGTCTTAAAATTAATGCTTGTAGAAAAGCTGCATCCATCATTGGGATCGATGGTGGGATCATTTCACTTTGTCTTTTTGATTTGTGATTAATGCTACCTAATTGGTAGGTAGCCATGTTAACTCAGCAAAACGATGTAACATTATGAAAGGCAATACCAAAGCAGTGTAAAATACACAAATTGCCTTTTCAAATCTTTGTAGCTGAAGACCACCACGTATGCAGATGCAGTCAGAGCCTCTGGCCTGCCCAAAAACATTCAGAATTGAGCAACGCAACAACCACGTTACTTGCAGTGTGAACGTGTGGTAAAGCTCAAAGTTCCCATCTGCGCTGTCACTTGACACTCCAAACCAAATACACAGCGTCTGTCTGCATCAGCATCAAACAAATTATGCGCTTTATTTATCAATGATATAGATATGCATCAATACTGTATTATGTCTGCCTTTTAAATGAACAAAACTGGGTTGATTACAATGGAATGGGGGGGATATGGAAGCCAAGTTGGCACTGCCACGGTGATTTGGGTAAGAATGTTCCCTCTGAACTTCAAACATGGGCCAACATGCAGCTCCTGATACCAGAATGTACAATTTGATGCATATCATGCACTCTGCCTCTATAGGAGCTATAGGAGTCTATATAGAACACTGTGTGGGCAAGTCAGTCCGACTGCAGTGAGATTCCAGGATGAGGTGGATAAGAGATGAAAACCATATCTGTGCTTCATGTTGCATCAATAGTACCCCCTTCATAGTCCCTCACCCCTACCCCGAGGTGTTTGTCCCAGCCTCTTTTCATCCATTTCCAGAATCTTCTCCGGGAGAAACTGTGCAGTGCTTACTTAAACAGATCTATTTTAATACACAACGACACAACATTTGAACAAATGAAGAAAAAAAAGGTAGTTAAAACATTTTTATATTCTTTTATCAAGGAGCAAAAAAAGGAAAAAAAAAAAAGAACATTGGAATTTTCTATTGTTTGCCAGTTCTGCATTCTTACTTAGCTTGCAATGTTCAATGTATTCTTTTGCCATGAGGACGTGGAGAAAGAATGAGAAGACAACACGAGCCGTGTTTAGATGGAAAAGAAAATGTCTGTTGGCTGTTGAAGTAGAGTTTTTTTCTTTGTCATTAATAAGGGGACTGTCCAGTGGATAGTGTGTATAGGAAAGTGTTTGTCTTAAATATGCCAATGTAGTTTTTCTTCTTTATGATGCATTAAAAGTTGATTGATGGAAGTTGGTAAATGGTTAAGAGTAGTCTCACTTTTTTGTACCAAGTTCTTATGAAAAATTGAATCATTAATAAACAAAAGTCAAGAACAAACGTCTGATAAGAGTGTCTATTTTATGTGAAACACACCAGTTATCTGCAGTGTGCAGTCCAACTGACAATATAGCATGAGATTACATTGAAGCTGATGATATTGACATTACTGTTCTATGCCAAAGACAAACCAAACAGCCATATCTCCTTTATAAATAAACACACAACCCAAGAGAACAAATACATATACAAAATACATAAAACAGGACAGCTGAAAACACGAACAGAAGAAAATCAGAATTAGAATACTTAGTGTTTCAGCAATCATATATTATAGAAAGGTAATATATCAAAGTGATAAAGATTTGATAAAGAAGCCCTTAGGGTCTGCTTTAGGGTGGAGCAACTGTTTCCAGATGAGATTTTTTCTTTTATTTATTTTTTTAAAGGAGATAGAAATAGCTCGATAGCTAAAAAAAATGGTGCCTGTTTCTTAGGCTTTTGCTTTCAGACCTCTTATTAATCCAGGCAGCAGAAAGCTTGCCAGACTCTCCTTTCAGAGGTTATCGCAACACTTATCTGGAGGAGGCACACAATTTTCCAAGTTGAAGTTGGGATCTTGAAAAAGTGATTCACAATTATAGGCTGTGAAAAACTGGTATTAGTTTTTATCAAATCCAAAGGTGTTTCGCCTATAGTGTTTCGTTAGAGCCCTGTGGGTTAGCTTTACCTGCTTCCATCTCTCATGCTGGGGTTTTGAGATTAAGTAAATTAGCTGTAAGTCACTTTATTTTTTGTTGCTTTTCGTTCCCCAGGACCTGGCAGAAAAATACTACAGTCACATGAATTAAGCCAAAGTGAACCAATGTGAATCACTGGTGTCACCATGGGCTGTAGAACTGTCACTGCTGTAGTAATGTTGTGGCGATGGCTCAGTGCTGGTTCAGGGCATTACCTGGCCCGGCGGGCAACGAGAACTGAACACAGCGTCGTAATGCTCGATGAGGATCTCAGTGAAGATGTTGATGGGGGTGAGAGCTCTCAGAGACACAGAGCCCTGAGGAGGCCAGACTAGGTTCACCCCAAAGACACAAGCCAGGTTGGACGGACTCATCTTGTTGATGATGCTCTCCTGAGATACCTGAGATCAACAGGAGAACCACAAATGACAAATTAACAAGTGAAGTAAAAGAATGGGCAATGTGGGCATTGCAATAATCACTGGAAATTATTTGACATTTATAGACAATATCCACTAACATGACACATTCCTCAGAAATCAAAAAAAAAAAAAAGCAAAATCACTCAGAAATCATTCCAATCCCTGCACAGGAAATGATGTGTTTTACTTTTACAGCTTGTTTGAAATAACATCAGGACATCATGGTAGTGGACAAGTGAGTTGTGAAGTGCAGTGCAAACCACACAATTAGCACCAAAGATGGAGGAAAAATTAAAATAAAAAAAAAATTTGAAAAAAGAGAAGGAAATTATTACGACTAAGACTTATTACTATGACTATTAAGACAATATATCACATTTGCATGCTGTTTGTCAGATTTAATACTTGGTTGATGACACTCTTCTGATCCCTGTGGGAAATTGGGCCTTAGCTATTGTCACTGGCTTTGCTACTTGTATGATAGCAGTTAGCTGTTAGGTTGAAGCAGTCAGCTATTATTGGTGATTTTTCAGTGTTACATTTCCATTTGTGAATGTCCACAGCTGGAAAGCTTGTAAGTGGTACGAAGCTAGCTTGTTTTTTCACAGGTAGAGAAGTATATGTAAAACAATAGTGTTCAGCAGATGCCCAGATATCTCTCTCTCCTCTCAAGAGCCTCATTTTGAGTAATTATGCATGATTTTTGCCCTGATTAAACAGTCACTTGTCAAGGTGGCTAATGGTGCCTGCTGGAATCTCTTGGGAACATTATACAGTTGTTCCATATTGATCTTACACAGTGGGGTTAGAGCTGCATCTCATACATTTACATCAAATCAGTATGCTAAAAGTGAATGTGAAGTGGAATGAGTCTGGTCATTTATCTTGTGGAGAATACATGTTATGTAACTAGGATACAAATCAGACCGCCACAGAAAGGTGGACTGTTAAAACAACCAGCAATTTATCATTTGTCATCAATATGTCCATGGTATTTTTGGATGAGGAAGAAAGAACTACAATTAAGTGTCTCCTAAACAGCAAGCACTCTGTCCACGGATAGCTGGACTCACCAACATTAGATCTTGTCCTCTCTCGTCTCCCTTTTTTATACAACATCACAGACTAGATGGATTAGTAAACTTGAGCATGCTGTGTGCACTTTTCTGAAGTCACTTTAGAGATCTTCTGGGTATTGAAGTAGGGCTGAGCAATATGGTAAAAAAATCATACTGCAATTATTTTGATAGATATTGCAATTAATATGAGATTCACACTTGTAGTGGTACTGATCATTTTTGCATTCTCATTTCCATTTTCACTGAGAAATTTTGAATGATGTGATTTCTGTTGGGGTCTGTACAAAACAAACATGTTTTCTTACATGTTGAGAATGTGATTTGTAGGCCAGGGCACCTCTGCAGTACCACCATAATACTTCAGTTCATATGGGATTTTGTCACACATTTTGCCTTTACCAAAAAAATGCAGGTACTGCAATTTGGATACTGCACTTGGCCATATATTTTGATAATATTTAATATTTAATATTAACCCTGTATTGAAGTCCTTGGAAATTCAGTTACCTCTCTGTCATTTGACGCCACCAAGACACAAAAAATGCTTTGTGCAGCTTTAAGAGTTTAGATTCAATGATCACTGGCACTTTATCAACAAGGAATGCTGCCTTAGTGTTTATTAGTGCTGAGGTAGCAGTGTCAACTTCTGAACACCTACCATGTGGAGGAAAGACACCAGGTACTTCAGCACGATGAAGTTATGTTCTGGGAGACTTTCAACAATCTGCTTGCACCTTGTCACCCGAAGACTGCTCTCCACCGCTAAGACACAGAGGAATCATTAGAAACACTGACACATAAAATGTATTAAGATTAACAGTAGGCCTTTGCATTGTCATTATCCAAGGTGGAGCATTTATACATCTGCTGTACAAAGAACTGAGTTTCATTCATTCCTACCTGTAGAAAAAGATTACAAAATAAAATTCATTATGGAGTCTTACTGATGTAATTTGTTTAATGCACACCTATACATATGCATTAAATACACATTATATTGTGTATTTCCAATACACATGATACATTGTGTAAATAAGACAGCTGCTGAGTTGCTCTAAGTTTTATTTTGTGTTAGCTTAGCATGAAGACTTTAAGTCTACAGGAGTCATTAGCCGGCTGAACATGTGTTCAGCTGTTAAAGGTACTACCATCTATAGTTCCTACCATTTAATCATCCATCCATCTTCTCCTTTTTAAAAAAAATAAAATAAAATTCTAACACATGATACACTGTGTAAACAAGACAGCTTTGGAGTTGCTGTAAGGTTTATTTTGTCACTTTGACAGAGGTAGGCTAATGACTCCTGTAGACTTCAAGTCTTTATGCTAAGCTAACACAAAATGCTACTTATAGGAACAGAACCAGTGGACGTACAGAGGTGAAAATGGTATCGAACATCTTGTCTCAGTCTGGGTAAGTTGAAGAAAGGGTATTTTGCCCAAAACATTGGAGTATTCCTTTACTAACTCAAAGTAAAACCAAGCAGAAGCACTTTTGTGGTTTTGTAGTAAGATAAAAGCTTCTCAGCTGACCTGGATGCACAGATTCTAAGGTCTTATCTATGGTTTGTGCATTTCATGAGACAGTCATAAAGGAGATCAACTCATTGAAAGACTGGATAGATTTGAGATGCCTGCTTTTACCACAAGCAGCAACCAAAGAACCATTCTTAAGGAAAGTTAGGAAAAAATCTCCAATTTAAATCATAAACTCAAGTTGTCAGGGGTTTCATTGGCAGCCTTGCTTTGCTTCTGGCTGTGGATCTATCTTCAGTATTGGGACTGACAATTTTTCACCCTCTGTTAACTCTGCCCACCTTTAGCTCCGCTTTAACAGTCTCATCTCCACTCAACTTCATTATATTTTCACTGTAATCTATACACCATGTACTTTCCTCCACTCTTTGCTTGCAGGCTAATTATTGATCTAACCATCATACAAAATGACTTGTAATGAAAACTCAGTCAAAATGCCATAATTCATTTTTAGTAAAACGGCACAGTTTTCCATCATAACTAACAACCCTTTCCTGACTGAATAGAGCACTCTCTGCAGTAAGACATCCAACAGCCTGGAAAATGATTTCAGGCCAATGCAAATTCATTGTATTCCTCTGTTATCCCCCAGTATCCCATGGGCTCAGCACAGGCAAAAGAGAATAGCACCCTGATGTAAAATGCAAAGACTTTTCCATGACTCTGTAAGTCGGAGCATATCCATGAGCTAAAAATGTTCTTCACCCTAAAGTAACCCATTTGTAAAATTCCCTGAAAATCCCTGTATTCTCTAGGGAATTTCCCGACTTTACCTGTTTAGAATACACCTCATTTATTTGCATGAAACTCCAGATATTCCAGGACCAGTGGCAAGTCTGTTGCACACATGTCTGCAGTACTTACAGACAATCCCCTGAACCTGGTCATACATAGGGAAGGTTAGCAGTGGTTCAGGCAACTCTCTCAGAAAGGTCTTGAGGATGACAGCGGGAACATGGACGTCACCATACTGCTCAAAGCTCACCGGCTTCCCTGTGGGGGTTAAAATGCATTGAAATATAATAAAACACACAAAGGCAGAGTTGCACATGAAGACTTCTGACTGGACTGCAACAGTATTGAATGCACTATGCTTGATACAGGGTTTGTACAGCCAGAGTAAAATTCAAGCCATTTTAAAGCACTTTCAAAGTACCTAAACCAAAATTTCCAGACTCTCGAAGGCGTTATCATCTAATCTAAATTGTTACTTTAAATGCAATTGTGAAAAAAAAAAAGTTTACAGGATTCCGTTACACTCACAACAATCAATGTATATTGGCACAGGTTTTTTTTTTTTGCAAGCTTAACTTTGATTGTAGTTTTGATCAAGATTATTTAATGCTTGCTAATTTCTATGGGAGTATGGGATCGTTTCAAATATTAAAAGATTTTTTACAAGTGACTGTGTAGATGAAACACCAGATTATGTTAAAATTCAAGCATTTTTCAAGAAGTATATTTGAATTCAAGCATTTTCCTAACCTTGAAAATGTAACGGCTAAAATAAAGCAATTTCCAAACTTTCAAGACTTGTGCAAACCCTGTTAAAGAAAGGATTGCGTTCTTGAAAATAAAATTGAATGAGAAAACATTTGCGTCTCTGCTTGCTCTTCAATACCAGTATGAGTAGTCCATTCATAATAAGGATAAGGCTGACGTGCTCCTAGGAAGAAGAGAGCACCAACATGTTGATCATCTCGTCCAAGAGCTCTGCCTTGATGTAGCCATTTCCAGGACTATCTGATATAATGTGCAGTGTGGCTAAAGCTATTAAACCTTAAGCCCACGGCAGCACCCCCAAAACACAACACCACCTACTATAAATGCATGGCACATACTGTAGTTCAAAAGAGGCACACACCTGCAGCAACCAAACCATTAAAGATAACTGAAAGAAAGGTCCTGGAGCATTAAAGAAAGCATCCTGGGTGATCATGGCCAAAGCATCGAAAGGCCTCTCAAGCCTGACAGCTTAAATGAAAGACCGCACAAGAGGGATAGAAACAAAGTGCAGGGTTTCCCATTAATGTATTAAGCTCTCACTTTGCCCCGCCACAGTTTCACGTTCTGGCTTTCTTCCGCGTTAAAATGGTTTCTGTATTATAGAAACATGTCACTGCTTTCACCATTGAAGTAAGACTCCCGAAGCAATATGGGTACATTAACATTTTCATGTCAACAAAACACATGGTAGTGAAAAGTACTTAATTTCAAAGGGATCATTTCTTCTTTTCCTTGTAATAGAAGCATCCCTGAAAGAGAGAGAGGACCAACAAGACAGTCTCGCAAAAACTGCATTCTTTTGATCGGGGCAAGATAATAACTGGACTATGGCAGGGATACTCTCTGCATGTAAACATAGCCATGGGCTCTCCACTACACCCTATTAATAGCCATAAAATGAGCCATTGATCATTGTGTTTTGGAAGTTGTCAAATGTAGTCCTAGATCAACATACAGTACATCACTCTGGATTGAGCAAGGGACTGAGGCTGGAGGACTAATGAAGTGGAAGGTTCCCTGAAAGAGACACCATCTCTATCTGCCGGCAACAGGAGGGCAGCCTGATGGCATCTGAGCCGCTGGAGACACAGTTTTATTGATCCCCACTTCCTGGTAGTGAGAGATAAAAAGCCCTGCCACCGGCACAAGGATACCCTGCTCACCCAGGTTATAGAGTTTCTGAACGTCCTTGATGAGCTGAACACGAGCTGACCTCCTGAAGATACCCTCTGTCTTGAGCCCTGAGAGAGAGATAGAAAGAGAGAGAGGGGCGGGGGGGATTTTTTTTTACGGACAACTATTCTGACTGTAATCTCAAAGATGATGCGTTTTGTCCTGGTGAAATAAGCCCATAAATAGGTCAAATGGTTCTGATTTGTGTAAAAGCACCAAAATTGTATTGTTCGATACTGAACATTACCTAACCATTTCTGTGTATCTGCTGAATTGATCATTAGAGGAAAAATGTTATTACACTTATTCCAAATGTTATTGTACACCAGGAGTACAACGGTGTTCAGATGATCATGTAATGGCAAATTTAGTTTTATTGTCTGAAGAAACTTTCATTTTAAGATAACCATTTTCTTTTACATCAGATGTATTGTCAGATAGTAAAATGGCAGTGGTCTCACTTTTCTTAAGATTGCAATTTCATTGTAATTCTTTGCACAATATCCTCTACCTGGGCACCACTGTATTCCTTGGCCATCAAAATATAGCACAGACATATTTCCTATCAAGGTGAGTTCAGCAGATATGGAGGCAATGGCACCAACTCCCAAAATGTGCAGGGGGCATGTCTATGTGTAACGTTTCCCCTCATAAATCCCAATCAAGTTATAATGTTGTACATGTAAACATGCCTCACATTCCAGCCTATTAACTGCCACAGTTAGCCAAAATTGGTTAATGAAATGCTCTTCGTGAGCATTGATACATATTATGTATTATGGAATAAGTCCATTCTATGTGTGAGACAAAGTAAGAGAGCGAGACTTTTTTGGTATTGCCAACCAAGTTGAGTAGCAATATGCATGTAGCAGCAGTTCATGCTGTCAGCTTTGAGAGCCAGACTTTGTTAAAAAAAAAAAAAAAAAAAAAAACAACAACCAAAAAAACAAAACATGTTATAAAAAGCACAGTAGTGCAGAGTGTCATTCTCTGACTAAGGATATCAGAAAATAGCTGCTACCAGTGGTGAAGAGGAGGCTGGAGAGGATGTTTGTGCGCCCAGCCCCAGCATCTCCAATGTGAAAGTAGCCATAACATATTATTAGGCACTATAATTGCAAGCCCTTTGTAAGTCTCAAGTCTTTATGCTAAGCTAACACAAAATGCTAACCATCAGAACCAAACCAGTGGATGTACAGAGGTGAAAATGGAATCGAACATCTTGTCTCAGTATGAGTAAGTTGGAAAAAAGGGTATTTTGCCCATATTGTTGGAGTATTCCTTTAAAACCTGAATGTTCCTCTGAGATATGATTTCAAGTCTGTGTAGTTTGATATGGAGCATAAAAATGGACTTTAACTGTCATTAGAACTTTTTTCACTTTTTTGCCATTTTTCAGGGTCTCCAAAATGTGAGTCATGCATAGGTCAAAGTTTCTGTAGAGGTACAGAAATTCCCATTTCAAGTTTGGTTTTCAGAAGTCCCAGTTTTTGCATGAAAAGTGGGTACACATCTTTCAAACTCCGATTTATGCATATTCAAAATTATAAATAAGGGCCCAGGGCATCAAACTGTATACACAGATGAATTTTGGTGCTTTTACACAAATCTGGGGATTCTTATTCATTTTACCTGAATTATTTCAAGATTCAGTTCACTAGTGATATGAATAAATATGCAAACCACACACTTGTATTGGTGCTGATTGGCTCACTTATTTCAGTAAGACTCATCACAATGTTGACTGTTGACATTTTGCTATGACATTAGTCCTGATTAACTGTTAATAATGTCTTGATGAAGGTGTCATACCAAAACATCGGCAGACAAAAAATCAGCAAGGTGAATTGTGTTCGAGAGTCTTCTTGAAATAAGTAAGATTCAGTTCATTAACATGGTGTTGGACTTCCCAGCTTATTTAACTACCACATTTAATTCAGTCACAATTATAGTCTCCAACAGGCACACCAGACCTTGACACCCACCTCTTTCTTTCAGATAGGTCACGGTCTGAGAAATCACAGGTGGTATTATCGCTTCCTTGTTCTTCTCTTGGATGCTGTTAAGAAAACATTTTTAATTCAATCCAGACAAACATCACACCCGGCTGACTTAGCATCAGTGTGGCTGGAATATTTATGAACAGATAAATCTTTTGAATTTCATTAAGAATCTGGTTCACCAATTAGATGCAAAATTAATGAGATGAGATGGCATATTGCTCTGCATCTGTACTAAGTGAATGACAGTAAAATAACACTCACTACTGCAGACTGACACCAAACTGCTGTGTGGGCAGCGGAGGTCGAGGTGGGGGGGTTTTCACTGGGGCAGAGGGGCCATCTTTCTGTGCCGCTCGTAACCTTTCATCATGTCTGTGGAATATGGTATGTACACACAAATAGTTTTACTTTGATTACTATATAGTACTAATGTCTTGGTTAAAACCAGAGCTTGGCCTTCAATCTGAAAACTATATCATAAACAGAGGGTGGACAAATAATGGAAACACCTAAAAATGAGGGCCAACCTTTGCCTTCAGAACAGCTTCAGTCCTGCTTGTCTATAATGTATCCTGACCTGTGTGTAGTGGGCATTGGAGCTTTCTTTAAGCCTCCAGTTCTCTGAGGGATCAAGGAAATGGAAATCTACCTCCCCATCTTTATGAAGGTTCAGTGATGTTAGATCTGCTGATTGGGGAAGCCATGAAAGGAGTCTGAGTCTACTATTCATGAAACCAAGAGTGTATATGGAGGCACTGCCATCTTGGAATATGGAAACATCATGAGGCTTTCTTTAGATGGCACTATACCACTATGTTTTGGACAAAACGCCCTTTTTCTGACTTACCCAGACTGAGACAGGATGTCAAATACCATTTTCACCTCTGTACGTCCACTGGTTCAGTTCCTATAGGTAGCATTTTGTTAGCTTAGCAGAAAGACTTGAAGTCTACAGGAGTCATTAGCCTAACTCCATCAAAGTGAAAGAATAAACCTTACAGCAACTCCAAAGCTGTCTTATTTACACAATGTATCATGTGTATTTGAACTACATGTATGGAATTGTTTAAAAAAAAAAAAACAAGAATTGTTTTAGGAGAAGACAGATGGTAGGAACTATAGATAGAAGGCCCTTTAACAGCTGAAGACTTAAAGTCTACAAGAATCATCTCTGTCAAAGTGAAAATATAAACAGCAACTCCAAAGGTACATACATGTCTTGGAATTTTAGTAGGAGTTAGATGGTAGGAACTATAACCATTGAACATATGTGTACAGAGGTACATGATACATTATATATATAAACTGAAAAAAATTCTACGACATATTTCATTACTGTGTAACACACGATAAATCGTGTAAATAAGACAGCTTCAGAGTTGGTGTAAGGTTTATTTTTTGCACTTTGACGGAGCTAGGCTAATGACTCCCGTAGACTTAAAGTCTTTATACTAAGCTAACATAAAATGCTATCCATCGGAACCAAACCAGTGGACATACAGAGGTGAAAATGGTATTAAACATCTTGCCTCAGTCTGGGTAAGTCGGAAAAATGGTATTTTGTTCAAAACAGAGTATTCCTTTAAGACCTAGATGTTCCTCTGGGATAAGATTTCAAGTCTGTGTAGTTGGAGTACCCCTTTAAACTGCAGCTACTTAACAAGGCTAGCTTTAGCCCTCAACAAACCGTTCGCACTCTGGAGCATACACTTTTATAATTGCTCTTGCACACCTGCAAGAAGACATACAGGAGCTTAAAACATAAATTGTACATTTAACAGTAGGCTACAGATATTGTGGGTTGAAGACATCTGGTATCTTGTGTATCAAGTGTAAACCCACTTGGATGGAGGGAAAAGGCTAGATATCAGATAACATTTTCCCCACTGGTAAGGGCTCCAGGTTTTGTGTTCCATATACCAGGTTACGCAGCGTTGATACAAGTGGTTTCTGGATGGCAGCTCTGCCACAAATACCAGCTTTGTGAAGCTCAGTGAAGTTTTAGCTGAGACTATCACAGATGTGTTGGCTTGAGTTTGCGGTCATTATTGAGTGTTGTTTTGTGGTGTTTGCCAACTCTTCTTTTATAAGTCCATCTGTTCCTGTTACTGAACTTCCACTTTCCACCACTGTAGTGTTGCCTGGGTTTGCCACGTATTGTCATGATTTTCCAGACTGTTCCCCTCGCCAAATTAAATAATTTTGCAGTCACTGTGACTGATGCTCTATCACTATTTGTCTTCTGTGGATCTCCATTAGTTGTGTCATGCTGCCTTGAAAACTCATAAAAGATCTGACTGTCAGAACTCTTTTAAAGCTGATGTACATACTGCTAATTAATATTTCACTTAATACACCTCGCCTGTGTAGCTGTCTTTGAAATTGCTATTTAGTCACATCAAAGTCAAAGTCCTTTGCTGTCTGTTTTTATCCACCCACTGTATATCACATTCATCACCATTCAACAGTCTAGAGACAGTGTGTGCAGCTGACAGCCACAGTATTAAAATACCTTACCAGTGATTTTACATAATTAGGCTAATGTAAAATGTATATACATTTCTGCTAATCATCTCCCAGGCAAGCAGTTGTATGTTAGAACTCCAATATAATTTTTCCTATCTTTTATTGGACCATTGGGGTCCATTCATTCCAGTATGATATGAAAATTAACTTTCAGAGACTTTAAACTTTTTCCACACCAGTATTCCATCACCATAATAAAGACTTCCTCATTAGTTTTCTAAAAGCAGCAGCAATGTCACGGTTTGGTGACTTGACGGAGTGATTTGAACAGATCTAAAAGGCTTCCTGGTGGTGCATTCAAGGGGTGTCTGACAACAATAGGCTTCAGTCATTTTCAACTGACTAACAGCATCAAATTCACAACTTGTGCTGTCGGTAAACCTATCCCAGAACACCAATGCCATGAAGATATTGATAATATGATGATATTGTGAATTTGATAGTTTTTAATCAAAGTGGTCATAAGTGTGTCTTAAACTCGCTAATCTGTTTTCCCACATTTTGAAAGTATGGAAATGCACAGCTCCTCTCTGACCTCAGAAGCTGATAGCAGGAGATACTGTAGCAAGAGCTGCGAAAAATATAAAAAGGATCTGACAAGGATGTAATGGTGGTGCTAAGGCTCCATTTGTTTGCAACATGCCAATACAAAGAAGATCAACAACAAAGTCGCCCTGTTACACTGCTGATTTGCTCTTGTAAAAACAGCCCCCGGGGAAAAGTTTTCATGGTTTATGAATGGCAACGACTTAGCTGTGAAAGCAGAACATTATAAGGTGAATTTTCAACCGAAAACTCTAACTTGAAAATCATGATTTGCAAAATGTTTTGTTTCCTAAATGTACCTAAATGGGCCAAACATTCAAAATCATTGGTGTGGTCCTCTAGGGCCAATACCAAAAGTAATGTACTCACTAGATCAAGAGCATTCTACAGCAATAGCTAAGCTTTATCAACTAGTAAAGAACTATTGACACTGCCCTTCTACATCTACTTTTTTTCCACAATCTTTTATCATCAGCTACATTCTGATGAATAATGTGAATACGCACCTGAGTACATCAGGAGGGATGATGAGCTGGTCGTAGCTGAGGTGGTCTCTGAGCTCAGCCAGGTAATTAACATATGTCAACTTCTTCCCAAACTTGTGGCTGAGAGGGCAACATGAAGGCATCTTTACAATCAGAAGGCTTCAACTTGAGCCATGTCCAACTTTGTGAAACAGCGGGCTTTACCTTATAAGGGGTTTGAATATGTTCCAGACAATTCTAATGAAGTTTGTTGGATGGACAACATAGAGAGCTTTGAGGTTCTTCTTGTATCTGCAGCAAAATACAGGTGGCTATTAAATATACAGAGGTTCAAAAGGATGTATAAAACAAAAAATAATGCAAAATTCTCTAGATATGGCTTTTTGTAAATAAAGAATTGACAGTGACAGAAATTAATGAAAAATAACTAATTATGGGGAATAGAATATTATATATGCTTAGGGTTAGGGTTAGTCTTCCTCCCAATTGTGTGACCTTTATACTACAAAGAACAGACATCTGTAAAAAATGGTGTTCAGAAGTACTGTTCACCATCACAATGTTCCATTAGTGTAATGTAAGTTTAATTAGTGTACAGCTAATGAGGACAGATTTGTCACAGTCCTCATTGCCCTAAGAGCCTAGCTTGTGTATGTGATTTGAACATACAAGTCTAGAAAGCCCTGATTATAGAAAATTATAAATACTCCCTTGCCATTTCTTAAATTGAACAAATTTGCAATGATGAAAAAAAATGTACATGAATTATTAATCAGGATCTTTAGTCACAGTCTCTGGGAAAGGGTTAGTGGTGAGACTAGGGCCATACTGTAAATACACTTAATGCCAGTACAACTTTGGCCCATCAGGGCTTGCTTGCAACACACTAGAACAAAGAAATAAGCTGAGATAACTAACTTTCTGTCAAACTCGTTGTAGGCTTCTCGTAACCATCGTAGAGAGGGCTTATTGTGGCTCTTCAGACCATAGTGGAAGTACACCACAATGTAGTCCATCTCAACATATTGATCCAGCGTATACTTCAGGTACCTATGGAGGGCAAACCAGAGTGGTTAACTACTGTATGAAAAATGTCAAGAAGATTATTGATGTATCATTGACTCCTGGTCTTTACTCAAGCATGATTTTATATAGGACAGCATTTCTGCATATTCAGGTTGTTAAGTCAGAAAGGGTATACTGGACAAAACATGGACACAACTAGAACCTCCTCAGATGTTTATCTGAGCTACTATCAGTGCTGCCAAAAACCTGAGAGCATTAGGGTATTGCTGGTTTCAGAAAACCTAACTGCCAAATACCTGGAATTGAATTTAAGATGGGCAACTAAAAATAAAATAAAGAAAAAAACTTGCACAAGAGACTCTGATTGAACATAATAGTGAAAGTCAGAAAAATATAAATAGGTAGCCTAATAAGAAAAGGGGACACGAAGGACATTGTTAATGGACATGAATTCCGACTGTGTTTGGTGAAGCTGATAGGATGCATATTTTACTACTAACCCTGATTTGTATTCAAGTTCAAATTCAAGTTCAAGTTCAAATTTATTTAGAGCCCAAAATCACTGTTTACAGTCTCAAAGGGTTATACAAACTCACAAGTTTACAAAAAAAACCCAAAACAAAACAGGAGAAGCCAAGCCCGCTGCCAATAAATATGAAAAGTTCATTAGTTCTTCCTTGCTCTATGAATAATCTTTCCATAAAGTTCTGTGCAATTTAGAACTTTCTGAGATACTTTGGTAATAGATAAATAGACAAACAGACACGCAAACAAAGATGGAATGGGGTCAAAACACCAGTCCACATACAACTCCGCTGGCACGTAGGGCTAGATGATAAAAATTTTACCACGACAAAATGTATCATATCAGCTGATATCAATAATTATCTTGATATATATCAAATAATTATGTTTCTGAATGAAATCTGAAGAAACTAAAATGCTATAGGGTCCGTACAGCCTCCCAAGAGTAAAATTCAAGCCCTTTTCAAGCACTTTCAAGGTATTTGAACCAAAATTCCCAGACTCTCGAAGCCTTTATCGTCTACTCTAAATTGTTACTTTAAATGCAGTTGTGAAAAATAAAGTTTACAGAATTCCTTTATACCCACAGCAATCAATGTATATTGTCATTTTGCTTATTTTTTTTACTAGCTGTTCATATTAACTTTGACTATAGTTTTGATAATTATTATTTAATCCTTTCTTATTTCTAGAGTACAGGATTGTTTCAAATATGAAAAGATTTTTTACATGAGTGACTGTGTGTAGATGAAACTCCAGATTATTTTGAAAATCAAGCATTTTTCAAGGAGTATATTTGAATTCAAGCATATTCCTAACCTTGAAAATGTAACGGCTAAAATTAAGCAATTTTCAACACTTTGCATGAACTCTGATGCAAACCGTTATCATTATGCTAATCTCCTTTAGTCTACCAAAACAATACAGTGTGTTCCTGTGTGAGCTGCGTGTCTCCTCACTTGCAACCCAGCGTGAAAAAATATGTTCCAATAATTATTGTTTTATTTCCCAGCCATACTGGCAGAAGTAAATAATTAGCAAACTTGAAAAAAAAATGTAAAGACAGAGTGGCAAGACTTGACTTACTCCAGCAAGCGGTGATGGTTTAACTGGTGGGACGGAGGCAGACAGCAGCTACTGAAGATGATCAGCTTCCTGCCATAATTGTCGTCCCCTTGAGAACAAACAGCCAGAAAAGTATCACATAATGTTTCTTCCCCCTCTAGTTGATGTGCTCTTACTTCTTTATCTGAGGAGCCAGCCATATAAATTATACCACATTTTTAATAGACAAAGGGCACTGTAAATGCACCTGGTAGCAGGGAGGATTTTAAAAGACCTTGTATGCGACGGAAACTTTATCTATGGTTTGTAGTGCAAACAGATGCAGAAACTGTAACAACAAATTATGTAATAATGACACATTTTGTAATAACTTTCCAAAATGTAATCAAATTTCCCTCTATTATGTAATAACACCTTCATTTTGTAATAACTTCCCACATTTTGTAATAAGCTCCTGGAACACAAAATGTAATACATTTTTCCAAAATTTGAATGAATTATTACATTTTTTTTTAAAGTGCAACCCTTGTATTATACAATAATCACAGCATTATGTGATAAGTTATTACAAAATGTGGGACAAGTGATTACATTTTGCGTTCAAAAGGTTTATTACAAAATGCGGGAAGTCTTAACAAAATGCAGGTGTTACTACGTAATATTGGGTACGTTTTGGAAAGTTATTACAAAATGGGTCGTCATTACATAATGTGTTGTTACAAGAACTTGAGAAAAGAACATTCAATGAAATGTTTTGGAGGCAACATTATTCATCAATAGGCCTCTAATGCAGATAAATCGTTGACAAGCAGGACATGCGGAAAATGTACATTTCTAGTCTTTTATAACTCTGAAAGGAATGTTACATCTCGAAGAAAGTATTAACACTTGGTATGGTCTTGTCTATCCAAAGCCTGAATCTTGGAAGGGGGCAATGAAGTGAGATTTTCACTGCCCTACAGCACAAAATTACCATATTATGTCGGTGGAGGGCTGATAGAGCTGTTGATAAATACTAAAGACTAATGATGATTACTTGTTCAGCTGATGACATTTCTGGCTTTCAAAATGCCCAA
>OMKZ01021993.1:16190-29470 GCA_900302535.1 Neoniphon sammara | reverse complement strand
TTCAGCACACTCCTCCTTGTTGGGGAGCGAGTCTGAACCTCGGTTTTCTTGGTAAGCTCGGTCTTCTTTATCACAGCTACATTATCAGAGGGAGAGAGGCCGTTCAGAACAGCACAGATGTGAAAATTCCCCTGCTACACTTCTTATATTTGGCATGCTATACTTATAAACAGCTGATACCCAAATTAACGTGTCAGTGTGTAATTACGATTGCACATTTCTGTCACCTCAGTGTGCATGATAGCAGCTGCATAAGAAAGAAAGAAACCATAAGAGGCCATGCTTTTAGACACAAGATGAAGCAGAATACCCAAAGCCCTTTTGGCTGTTGTAAAAATCACTGTAAAGCATGGTACTGAGTGTCATATTACTTTAAACAACTGGTCATATTTAGTTATTTTTCAATAATAATGTGCATCTTCCACCAAGCAGTGCCATTCTTGAACAGTGGCTTAGTCATGTGGTTGTTAAGTAAAATATGAGTTTTGAGTGAGTTGTGCTTTTATTGAGAAATTCTACAAAGGGTTTGAAAATTTCTCAGTCTTTAAGAGTAACTAAACCCCAAACCCAAATCTGTGTGAAGCCTGACCTCTAATGGTGAAAAGTAGGGTGGCTGGTCTTTGGTGGCAGGTAATATCCCCACATGTTCTCTATGGGTGGTGACAACAAAGACCAGTCAGCCTACCCTGGAAGACTGATCAGTTTAAAAAAATGCATGTAGCACAATCAATAAATATAGTATGAATGTGACAACCTTTTTTCTTCTTGACTTCCTCTCTTGGGATGTACACAGGTTCTTTGCGGACAGGTTTACGTTCTGGTGTGGAGATGCGTCCTTTTGCGCGGACTCCTTTAGCCTTGGGTTTGACCGGCTTCTCCTGTTTGTCCGGCTTGGCTTGCTGCTGCTGCTGTTGCTGCTTGTCCTGGATTGCAGCAGGCTTCTTGACTGGGCTAAGCACCTTGGGCAGAGGTTCGATGTGCTCTGTAGCCATGCTCTTATCATCATCTACGGCAAAGCAAAACAGGAGATAAAAAAGAGCTCTTCATATCGTATAGATACATTTGAAATGTCTATAAAACTACAGCAACTTAATGGGATTGAACCAGAGGAGCAGGACAGAAAGGAAGCAATACATGAATGAAGTGATGATCTAAGAAATCAAGAGGGAAAAGAAAGGGGAAGGGGAGGGAAAAGGAACAACCCAACAAGCAAACAAAGTGGTCTCACCTTGAGTGTCAATCCAGGAACTGTCCAGGATTGAGTCATCCATGGTGGTTTCATCTCTGTCATAGCTCTCAGTCTGTCCTTCTGTTTCTGTGGTCTGGGCCTCCTTTTCAGGGGAGGCAGGGGTCTCCGGAGCCTCCTGGACATCGGACACTTCTTCCAAACTGGCAGCCTCCATCTCTGCTTCCTGGGCCAACTCCACGGATTCTTCCTCTTCCTCCTCCTCCTCCTCCTCTTTGTGGGCAGTGACGCAGAGGGCCTCGGTCTCAGGCGGAGCAGAGAAGCGAACGCTGTGACCTGGTTCCTCTCCCTCATCAATGGTCTGGACCACAGTGATGAAATCATCTTCAACTGTCACCACGGATTCGATGGCAGCGCGAGTCTCAGGGATCTTGTCCTTGATCAGCGGTGCCCCAGCTCCTGCTCCTGCTCCATCTACCATCACAATCTCTTCTTCTGCATCTTCTTCCTCCTCCCTCTCAGCATTCAGCGATTCCTTCTCGACCTTCACAGGTTCCTCAGCTTCTTTCTCAGCAGGCTTCGCTGCTGCTATTCCCTCTGGTTTCCTGTCTGTCTCAATAGTGTCATCTGCATCTTTGCTAGGGCCACTTTCCACCTCTGTCACTTCGATCTTAGCCATCTCTTTCTCTTCCCTCTCTTTCTTCTCTTTCTCTTCTTTCTCTAACTTTTCTTTCTCTTCCCTTTCTCTTTTCTCTTTCTCCTCCTTTTCTTTCCTCTCTTTCTCCTCCCTCTCTACTCTTTCCCTTTCCTCCCTCTCTTTCTTCTCTTTCTCCTCTTTTTCTTTCATCTCCCTTTCTATTTTCTCTTTCTCTTCCCTCTCTCTCTCCTCTTGCTCTTTTTTCTCTTTCTCTAATTTCTCTTGGAGTTCCCTCTCTTTCTGTTCTTTCTCAGCCCTCTCTTTCTCTTCCCTAATTTTCCTCTCTGCCTCTTCTTTCTCTTCCCTCATTTTCCTTTCTGCTTCTTCCTTCTCTTCCCTAATTTTCCTTTCTGCTTCCTCTTTCTCTTCCCTCATTTTCCTTTCTCTTTCTTCCTTCTCTTTCTCTTCCCTCACTTTTCTCTCGGCTTCTTCCTTCTCCTTTGCCTCCCTCACTTTTTTCTCCGATTCTTCTTTCTCTTTCTCCTCTTTATTTATTCCAAGTACTGGTGAGGCTGCCCTTTTAGGAGACCCATAACTTTCCCTCTGTTTAAGTTTAGCTGGTGAGAGGACAGGAGAGAGTAGTTTGTCATCATCAATGTTGCTCTCCACAGATGAGGCAGGTGAAGTCTTGACAGGCCTGGCAATGCGGTCCTTGGCAACGCCAGTTAGTTGGTACACATCTTCAGCATCCACCTCCTCGTAGGCCTCCTGGTGGACCAGCTTAACCTTCTCCCTAAGCTCACGCAGTTCTCTCTCTTCTTCAACACTGAGGGGTCTGTCCTCCATCTCCAATTTACGGATCTTCCTCTCATAGTCAGCAATCTCAGTTTCTGACGCTGAGCCTTCACCGCTGGCTTGTCGTTCAGTCTCACTCCCTGACCTCCCACCTTCTTCTAGAGTGACAGTGACAGTTGGTGTCACAAATGATTCAGCAGGCTGACTGGATGGTGTGTCATCAGGCTTGCCCACAGTCTTTTTCAGCATCTCATCTGCATCTATTTTGCCTTTTTCTTCTGCAGAATCTTTTCTCTCTACTTGTTTCTGGTCTTGCTCTTTGGTAACATCAGCAGCTCCTAATGGCTGACTGCTATCCTCTACCGATGTGTCTCTGACAGCTAATTTCCTGGCCTGCTCAGCCACTTTCTCCTCCAGGACTGAGGGAGTGAACACCTGTGCAGAAGAGTCTATGGGGCTGAGGACATCAGCAGGGGATGGCATGGGCCCTGTATATTCACTGAACACACAATAGCCCATCTCTTCCAGCTGACTTTCACTTTTATTGGCTGTCGGACTCTGTTCACCTGAAACCAGGTTAGCCAGTGGGTCAGTAGAGGAGGAAGAAACATCAGCAGGAACAGACTTTTTCAGGGAGATTTCCGGGTCGGTGTTCTCTGATGCCAGTCTGGAGCGGGACCCAGCTAGGTCCAGCATCTCAGGTAGGTCTGGCGCCATCACTGTGCCATTTTTATAGCTGTACTGAAGGGACTGGGGGGATTCAGGGGATTCTGGTTGAGGGCTGGTTTTGGTGACAGACTCAGCAGTCTGTGGTGGAGATGAGGAATCTGAGGTGATGGAGGCTGCAGTCTCCAGGATCAGGGGAGGGAAGGGTGGAGGCTTCTCCACAGCGGGAGTTGTAACTGGGAGGTAGTCTGCTGATTCATCTAGACTTCCACTAGTATACGACATGATATCTGTGGCCAGTGGGGAGATGTTTCTCAGTCTTCCTTGGCCACTTGGATCCATCGCTCCAATAGTGATATTGAGTGAGTAACTTCTCTGCTCTAAAGCCAGTTTACCTGGAGAAAGCCTGCAGTCATTACTCCTGTCAGGAACTGTGAACACCCTGGTGTCTTCTGCTGGGCTTTTGGTAACTTCTGGCTTGTCCTGGGCCTGGGCTAGTGTGCTGTAGCTCATTTCCTGAGGCACGGGGTCAGCTGTACCCTTCTCTTCACCAGCTCTGCTTAGTTCGTAATAACCTTCGGCCCTGTACTGTGGAGCATCATCAACCTCCATAGCCGAGGTTTCAAAATATGCTGACATTCCAGATTTGTCTCCTGCCTCTCTTGTCGAGTCTCCTTCTTGGACTTTGACTCCAATTGAAGAGAAATCAGATGGGGCAGTGATGCTGCTGAACTCTACGACTTCAACTGAAGGCTGCTTTTCAGAAACTGTGATGGGCTCACCATACAGAGGCTGGAGGGTGAGTGACCTGGCAGGATCTTTGGCTTGGTTTTGAACATTCGGAGGAACAAAGGAGGGCATATCCATGGTGGGGCTCTCCGGTACAACTCGCTCGCCAGCAAAGAAGCCCTGCATCTGTGGCTCAAACAACTCCTCTGGACGTTTCTCTGATCCGATGCTGTCTGGGCTCATGGAACCGCTTCTCTCGCTGCCTTGCTTGTCTGAGTCCATCTTCAAAGCTGAAAGCATACCTTTGAGTTGGCTGTTTGGACCATCAAAGAGAAGTATCACTTTGTCATGCTGCAGATGAGATAATATTTAGCCAGGGACTGGGAAAGCTGTTATCACAAATACAGGCAAAGCTCTCCTTGGAAAACTTACAGCACAATGACAAGGCCATCACTGAAGAGGAACGGCGAGATCATGAGGTCCACCAACTCACAGATGGATGAGAATATGGCATGGGATGTGACGGAACCGGCATGACACAACTGTGATGCTGAATTATGGTAACCAAGCAATGATAGATGGAATGGCTATCCATGTGACTCTTTAAAAACATCAGACAGAAAAGGAAATATAGAAGAGATAGCATTTCTGTCATTCGTTCACAATACAGGGAATACTTACATTGATTTAACTATTTCATATCTACTCTTGTTCATAGTTTGTTGGTAAACATCAAATGAATATCAGATGTTACTTAAAAACAGAATTGTATCACTAGTGCAAATGGCTGCCATATGCCATAACACAAATACAGAGCAACCTGAAGTGCTGAATGACAGAGAAATGCCATATGCACACTGTTGTGCAAAATATTAAAAAAATATGAATTGGAATTTTGTTGAGGAAATAAAACATCTGAAGAAACATGGTTCTAACCTTACAGCGACACTACACTGAATATGAAACAGCCAAGACAAAATCCTACTTGAAATTCCATACATAATATAATTGATGTGTGCATGTGCAAGTAATGATTTACGGTAATATAATCTGCACCTCTTTGCACTTGCACACTGACACTATGGAATGCATAAACATGATGAGATACTTGAGAGCTCGTAGCCGGTGAGAAAAAGCATTGTTATGTTCAGCAAACACAAATCACACAAATACAAACGGCCGGGCGCAAAACCTCAGCAAGGAACTAAAAACGCAAGCGCAAAGGTAACGTACAAAGAAAACCAGGGTAAAGTTAAAAGAATGTGACTCTTTTCACCAACAAGCCTGTGTTGCCTTGCAGCCTCAGCCGAGCGCAGGGAGGATTATTTGCCATTCCACCTAATTTGTAATGCTTATGTTATATGCTTATGGGTTCCTTTAACATATGTCTGGTGTTCTTATACTGTACAATAGGCAATGCAGTCACATGCAGGCAGGGAGAGCAGAGGGCAGGACACACCTTCTTCAGGGCTCTCCTCACCCTCTACTTCCTCCCCCTCCTCCTCTCCCTCCTTTGGGCTTTCAGAACCAGCACTAGCTGCCTGGTCCAGCTCCAGGGCCGGAGCCTGGGCCTCGCCTATGGTCTCTGCCTGCTCTAAAGGCTCGGCTGGGGGGCTGTCCAGCTCGGGCTCCTCCCCGCTCCACTGCTGCTCGTCAAGAGCTGCCTCGGACTCTGGTGCCTCTGCACTCTCTTCCTCCTCCTCCTCCTCCTCTTCCACCTCCACCTCCTCCTCGTAGTCGGCTGTAAGGGCCTCGATGGCCTCTTCTTCTCAAAAACAGGGGTGAGAGGTGGACACATCAAGACTACGGGCAACACAGACTTGGGTTATGTGGGAACACAATTTATGGTGGGACACTTTCAGCTCTGGGAAAAAGATGGTGTACATGTTTGCTGTTGACAGACATAAATACATCACAGATGTACGCTGTGTGTGAGTGGTTTTGGGTGTTTGTCTTGATGTGTATGTGAAGAAAATTTCCATATCATGTGGGTTCTAGTCATACATGAGAATGTTTCTTTTATTTCACAGTAACTACCCTGTTTCTTATGACTATATATTATCAAGAATCAATCTAGGAAAAAAAAACATTCTCACTTCTTTCTTTCTCTCTCAGACACACCATGTCCACACATCTCAGACCAACCTGAGACCACCACATTCAGTAACTTTTATCAAAATATCCACACATTTACTCATACAGGAACACTCAGTATGACTACAATTGTTTGATGAAAATCTACATATAGATGGAGCACTGACACATTTTAGCATAGTGCTAAAGCAGGAACACTCCTGTTTGGAGCACCTCTGAAATCTTTAGCTCTCTGGAAAAGGCAGCTGTGCAGAGCTGCAGCGCACTACGGTAAAAAGCAGTGTGCTGTCGATCCTTGACATCACAGGGTTTAGATTTTAACTGTATAACAGCCCATGTGGGCGTGCAACTCTGGTCTTCAGAGGACATGCCTGTTGTAAAGTGTAAAAAGTACTGAAACCTTGCTTGGTAAATGAAAGCTGCGCCGAGGCTTTGCAGCTGCCTGCTGCAACATATCACATAGCTGCAGGCAAAGGATGTCAGCAATACTTCCACAACTTAGAAGATCTCCTAGCTGTTTAGTTGCTACAAATTTTTGTTGTTTGTGTAGCCCTGATATATTTGTAGAAAATGCAGAAACTTAAGGAAAACATTTGTCTCTGTGGGGTTAACCTAACTTATCATTTATAGCTTGCTATATCATGCTGGTGTGGGGCGTTGGCTAACCTGTATTAGAAGGGTATACGTGTATCAGTAGGAGACAGGATAAGACTGAATGAAGGTGCAGCAGTTGTATGTGGAAATACATTAAGATCCAAGATTGCATCTATTTATTTGGGTGGTCAATCTTAAACTTAGGGGAGTATGTTTAGTATTTAGAAAGATTGCAGTTGCATTTACGTATGGAGGGTTGTGGTGAGTGTGTATGCAGGCATGTGTACTTATGAGAATAAGTGGAGCTGAAAGTCTTCCTTGGTTCCACAGAGTGTGTGAGAGTAGTTCAGGACGGATGTGGAGGGCTTGTGATGGTGGGGCGTTAATCAGGGGCAGACCAGTCTCGGGGTATGATGTCACCAAAAGACAATGCTGGGAAATGACAATGGCACAGAGGGACTTGTGCATGGAAGTCATCACTCATGCACAGCAGTCATCTCTGTGACACTCATGAAAGCCATTTGGACCTCAAAGTACAGTCCCCAGAATCAACCCTCTATGCCATTTCACCAATCTCTATGTATCCCAGTAAACACTACAGAGCAGAACTTGTAGAACTAGTGTGTTAAGTGTGCAAAGTGAGTCAGAATGTAATGCTGGCCTAGCTTTAGTGATATTAGAGGTATGTCTTGGACTCAGCAGGGTGGCAACCACAGGCAGCAAATGGCTTTGGTTGAGATAAAAGAAATAAGAAATGTGACTATTAAACAAACATGAAAGTACTCAGGTAGTGAGTGAACGAATACCACAAGGACACACAAACACACACAAGGACGGACGAAGAGACGGACGGAGGGACGGACGGACTGACGGAGAAAGGGAGGGAGGAGGTCAAATCACAGAAAAAGGGGGGTAGGAATTGGGAGTAAAAACAGAAGGGAGAGAGAGAGAGAAAGAGAAAGAGAGGGAAGGGAAGGGGAAAATGGCATAGAGGAACCATGCGCGGTTCACCTTCGATCTGTCTAAAGGCCACGGCCTGCCCCGCGGGGCGAGAGCCCGAGTGGGTCCACTCTGGGCTGAACAAGGGGTGATCATAGTACTCCTCGTCGGAGTGGTACGGGTCGTCCTCGGGCACGGAAACTGAGATGGAGGGGGCGAGGAACTTGCACCTCTCCCGAGAATTTTGGAAGCGGCGGAGAGTGCCCGCCTCCTCCTCATCCCCTACATCTACAAACAAGACAGACACAAGGAGAAGAACTGCAGGGAAATCTGGACACAGACTGGAAGATAGAGAGATAGAGAAGAAGCAGAAGAAGACGTCGAAGAAGGAGAGGAAGAAGAAGAAGAAGAAGAAGAAGAAGAAGAAGACGAAGAAGGAAAAGAGAAGAATCCGGAAAAAACGTCCATCTTAACAAGCTCAAATAAAAAAGTAATCCAGTATTGTAACTTAAAATCGATAAAAATATCAGTCATCAATTCATCAATTCTAAAGAAAAAAGAAAAAAAAAGAAAAAAACGTCAGTCGTTTCCATTGTCACCACAATGTGCAAATGGATGTCTTCTCATCACACAAGAAAATATATACTAAGGATGTCACAAGAACCCATACTAATGATTCCACGTCAGTACCAAATTTCAAGAAACCTAATGGTACTAGTTTCAACAACCAAAATTCTGGTATCGTGACATCCCTAATATATACAAATATCCTGTTTGTATCTATCACTTGTGGCAAAAAGTCAAAAAAAAGTATGTGCTAATAGCATGTTGTTGCCTTCACTTTGAATGAAGTGTGCAACAGATATCACTGCAGTGCAACGGATTATGTGCCCTCCAAATAATTATTATGTTCAGGCCACGATCTCGTGGCCTGAAGTAGCCACAAGAGCAGCACCTTGTGGCCACATCTTTTATTTTATGGTCACAACATAATTAACTGAACCACTCCATATCACCTGTCCTCTTTCATAATTTTCCTTGATGTGAGAAAAATAAGATTTTAAGAATATGAATATGAGAAGTCACTTGTTAAGATAGACATTTTTTGCAGTGAGGAAAAAGAGAAAGCTAGAGTAGAAAGATCATCAAAGAAAAGATAAAGAAAGCAACAAAACAGAAATAGTGACGAGGAGAGGGGAAACATAAGAAAGAGACGAAGGTTGATTGAGAGCGACAGATACATAACAGGCAACAAGACACTGACATGGAGACAGTGACAAGCAACTAAATGGTGACTATAAACTTTAGGGGCCAGCCACGCAAAAATATGGAAATCCATATTCCACATGAAAAGATACAGAAATCCATATTACAACAGGAAACAGATTGATTGAGTGTCTTCCCACAACCTCAGATTATATGCATCTTTTCTTCCTTTATTAGTTATGAATAATAAAAAAGAATTTGGGGCATGGCTGGTCAACCTAAAGACTTCAACATTTAACCACTGCAGACTGAACAGACGTACAAACAAACAGTAGGTCAGGCACAGCACAGATTGTAGTTTTAGTGATACAAACATTTCTCAGAGGCAGAGCTGCTCTGGAGTCAGGAATAATCTCACTGGTTAATTTAAACCTCAAAAACATTATTTTAGAGCTCTAGTTAGCTAACTGGCAAATTTGAATGGCAAAGAAAGAACCCTGGTCAAAATATACAGAAAATATACAAATGGCGTTTAATTCTAAATTTTTATTTATGTATTTATTTTTTATTTTTATTTTTATTTTATTTAACCAGCTTTTCTCTGGGCTTCAGCCAGAAAAAGTGATTCTTTGGCTCCTCCCACTGAGGTTTAACTCAACCAATGACATTGATTCTGCCTCCAGAGCAGCTCTGCCTCCAAGACATTTTTGTAGAACTAAAACTCAAATCTGCAGGCATAGCCCAACACATACAGACAGACAGTGGCCAACAACAGGAAAACGCAACACCACAGTCAGACGTGCAAAACCAGAACGAAAGATCAACCAAAACGACATATCACTGAACGTGAAAATAAGAAGAAACTGGAGGGGGGCTTAACTAAACTGGCTGTCATATTAGTGTGCGGAAAAACAGAGAGGTGTGGATGTTAGATAAGTGAACGGAGAGAGGGGATGAAAGAGTGTGGCGCTGGTTGTTGTAATCATGCAGATGAGCACCGACACAAGGACGAGTCTAGGATTTCCTTTCGAGAAAAATGGCAATGATGATGAAGGATCTATCTGTTCCAGGAGGAGGATGAGGAGGAGGGAGCAGGATTTCAAAAGAAATGGATGTCTGAAAAATGGAAAACATGTCCCTGCTTTCAGCAACTTTGGTAAGTGCAGGTTTCTTGGGGAAGGGGTATCAATGCGTGGTTTGTCCCTTGAAGAAGAGGCGTTTCCTGGGAGAGGGACTGAGGACTTTCCCAAAACCAACCCACCCAGCACCCCGAGGTGTCTGCTGATCACAGAACTCCAGGTACTACAGTCAGGGGAAAGAAAGAAACCACACCTTCGTAGAAACACGCACGCACACACACACACACACACACACACACACTTTTTTCCTGCACTTTCTGTCTCTCAGGAGGGATCCTACCTCGTTCTAGAGGGCCAAAGTGTTCTGCAGCAGGCGAGGGAGGAGGGGAGGGAGGCAGGTTGGTGGTGTCTTCAACTACAAAGAGACAGAGAGAGAACAGTACAGTCACCACAGACTGTACGGGGCTGTGAGCGTTTGTTCTCATTCACCGGCATAAAATCTGCAACTATACTCCGAAGCCACGGTCAACGTCATTAAATGCTATCATCGCACCACAAGTTTTACCGTTGGTTTTACCGATGCACGTCTGACTGCATCAGACCAGCAAGTGGACTTCAGCCTCATCAGCCTGACTGATCTGACCATCAGTGACCAAAATGGCATTAACATTCATTTTAACCGTTTGATTTAATTGCTAGCATACTGTTTTTATCCAGACTTTATTTTATTTTATTTTAGTCTTTATTCCAAAGATGAGAAAAACAAGCCATCAAGTTAAATAATAAGAAAAAAATAGAAAGCACGTATTAGAGCGCATACCTCGACAAACAATGTGCAATTGTCAAGATATGCCAGTTCCACATGTTGGACATTCACCCAAGGTTAATCATGGCCACTGCTCCACCCCACTTTGACCAATCGGTGTGAAAAGTGAATCAGTTCTTCCTTGCTACATGACCAACCTTTCCACAAAATTTCATGCAAATCTGTTGATAACTTTTAGAGATATCCTGCTAATATGCACATGGAGTGGGTCAAAAAAGGTAAAAAAATAAAATATAAATACACTCACACAGGACTATCATCTCACACAGATTATGAACAGATTATGTACTCAATATGTATGCATAATTACTGTCAAACAACAAACAAAAACGCGAATAAAAAAATAAATAAAAAGAACTGTGAAGTGTGTGGATTAAAGAATAAGCCTAACCAATCACATTTTACCAAGAACACAAACTCAGATTCCCATTGATGGCACATTGGTTTTTACCCTGGTACAATTTCCATGTGACAGCTTCTCAGATTAAAAATGTAACAGGCATTCAGGATCTTTGAAAGTAGCTTCAGTGATGATTATGGTTTGTTTGATTTGTCTTTGTATGCATGATGTGTGTGGCTGCATGCTTGCATATGTGTGTGTGTGTGTGTGTGTGTGTGTGTGTGTGTGTGTGTGTGTGTGTGCTCGGTAGGCATTTGGGCGCTGCCTGGCAGGCTCCCTTGCCTAATCCTTTGAGCTGCTCTGACAGGCTCTGCGAACTGTCGGGATGTGAATACAATAATGGGGCGTTTTTCTGCTGACTAACTCCGCCGCTGGGAGTCTGATCTGCAGGAAACCTTGATGAACTGTTAGTCTGATCAAAGACGCTGCCTCACTAAATACTGCACAGCTTTATCTTATGTAACAGTGGATGTGTTGATGTAGATACAAGAGCAGCACAAAGCAGCCCGCTCTGCTACATTAACATGACGAGGAAACTCAAAATGATGAGAAAATACGTGCTGTTCATGACATCATGTTTCATGACTTTTGGTTACCAAATCCCTATAAATCAATTTAAATCACCAAATGAAAAGATTCTTCCAAAGCAAGGTATCTTGTATGCTTACTCTTACAAAATGATTGCTCGTATGAACAAAATGAACACTTTAGGATTACTGTTTAGGTTATGAGTCAACTTTTACTAAGATGGAACCATCTATGTAACTGATAGCAACTAAAAAAAAACAACATAGATCAAAGGCATTTTAAAGTGAAACATTTCAACTTTACTTATGTTTTGCTAGATAAAAATGATTATGGTCTAAATTTTGAATGCCCTTAAGGCCCATTCATTCAGCAGTGAATACATTTCGTGTGGGAAATTCCAGAAACCAAACCATGCACTTATTCTTAACCAATACCAGGCCAAGCAATCAGAATACTACATGCAAAAAAAACAAACAAAACAAAACAAAAAAAGGCTACTGAAGACACGATGGATTTTATCTTTATGTAATCAACAGTGAAAAATACAGAATTGAATAACAGTCTGTTGTATGATTTTTAATTTTAATCAATAGCTAACTATGTCTATAATAATTGCTGTTGTGTTTTTGTTTTCATAGATTTCACTGTAAAGCTGAAAATTACATGCAAAGTTTGCATATTAGTGCTGTGACTTAGCACATGAATGTTTACAGCCACTTCTGAGTGTGCACATGGGTGCATGTATCTGCTTTTGCATACATATTTCTAGGTGTTATGGGTGTCTGTGCACACCCAGACATGCAGTCTGGGTGTGCATGTGATCGTTCATTTTGCTGTCTGCACATGCACTCACACGCTTCCTCAGAAGTCTGTCTGGACAGACGCTGTCATGGTGCATCAGACTGCTGCTGGCCGCAGAGGAAGGCCAGAGGTCGACAGCTCAGACCAAACCAGACAGACTAAACTGGGACAGCAGCACTGCACTGCACAAATCTCCAGTTCTTCAGTCTCATCTTCAGTGTTCAAATCGTGTTTTTCTTCAGAGATAAAAAATCTGCCAGTGGGATGAGATAATCCCACTTGTTTCCAATGCTAATCAATTTGTTTCCAAAATTTTCATGAATCAAGTGTCATTTTGATCCTAGTGGGCTGATCTGCCTTGTTTCAACATATTTATACTTTTATTTATACAAGTGAAACTGCATTGGAAACAAGTGGGATTATCTCATCCCACTGGCAGACTCTTTTTATCTTGTTTGTAGGTAAAAATAAGATTTTGACACTGACTATGGGACTAAATGGTTAAACGTTTTGCAGTGTAATAGTGGCCTTCTCCAGTGTGTGTGTGTGTGTGTGTGTGTGTGTGTGTGTGGGGCCTACCTGATGGCAGCCTCTTGGCCGTATCTGTGTGAGTCTCCTGTTCTCCCTTCAGCACTGCCACTGCCTCGGCCGTCACTTCCTGCACGATCCGTGCTGACACTTGCTCTGGACACACACACACACACACACACACACACACACACACACACACACACACACACACACACACACACACACACACACACACACACACACACACACACACACAAAAAAAACATTCA
>OMKZ01021991.1:17268-32723 GCA_900302535.1 Neoniphon sammara | reverse complement strand
ATCAGATAGCAGATTTCCATGGATACGGGCTGTAACTTGGCAACCATGGTGTTTGTCTGTTGTCATGGAAGCATCTGTCTCAGAGCTTTTACTAGGAATATTAACAGTCTTGTCATCATCTCTGCGTGCATGACAGAGAGGGAGAGAGAGAGAGAGAGAGGGGCAGGGAGAGGGAGAGAGAGAGAGAGAGAGAGAGAGAGAGAGAGAGAGAGAGAGAGACTATCTGATTATACATTTTTTTCTGCACTAGTGAGGCCAGTGTACCATGTTAACCCCACTGGATCTCATACTGAAAACTGTGAAGGGAGCTGCTACCTTTTTCTATATAGTCTTTATGAACTATGACAGTCATAACTGTCACTTGTAAGGCCAGCAGCTGATCCTTTGACTGGTTGCACCTTTGGGTATAGGAAGTACACCAAGAACAGGAAGTATAACAGACAGTCTACAGGCAAAGCAATCAGTCTCACTTCTGACTACTTCTCTTAACTGAATACACCATTGGTCAAACCAGACAGCTTCTGTTTGGTCCAATGCCTTTTCATATGAGAGGCTTGGTGGATTTAAGCAAAACAGTGTATTATGTAGGGTCTTGGTAAGCTGTGGAAATCAGCATGAGATTCAGATTTCTACAAAATAACTTTATTTTGCAAGTGCTTACATTTTGCACATGAATTCCCTCGCTCCTATGCATTTCTACTTTAGCAGACAAGGGCTTAAGCTGGAATCACCTTCTCCATTATCTTTAGAAGAACACTCAGAAACAGGAAGTATAGTCAGAGATGGTGATGTCTCCAACACCCATAAATGGGAAGTACTCTCAGACACATGATAAACCACAGTTAAATATCAATTATTTCTTTTTTTCATATAGAAAAACACTGCTTCAAGCACATTCTGTGCTTGTAAAGAAAAGTGTGACTACCACCCGTTTCTACTGGTGTCATCTTCTTGTCATTTTGGTTGTTGTTCCTCTTGTAACCTGCTCGCTGCATAATGTGCAGCTTTTTCTTTGTGACTGCTCGGCTTCCAATAAAAAGCAGTCCAAAACTTGTGTAAACAGTAAACAGCCCTGTAAGCAGTTTAACTTTTATCACCCTTAGAAAAGGCTCAACTCAGACAAGCATGCACTTTTTCCAAAGTGTCTGACTTCTACTTGGCTGCCACTTCAAACTGATTTTAATAAAAAAAATAAACAAATAAAAAAATAAATAAACGTTGGACTTTCCCTCTTGCGTCTGCTTTGACCAAGAGTCAATTGAATTGTGAGATATTTTGTACGTTTAGACATATTTATCTTTCATCTGGCGATAGTCCTGTTTCCTGTTGCAGCACTAAATTTGATTTCTTGTAAAGCCACTGGTGCAACATGAGAGAGTTTTTTCCACAATACAAAAAGTCTTGCACTTGCATTGTTTTGCAGTTGTTCCTTTTTCCTCTGTTCAGTAAATAACAATGGGATGGGAAGTGCTGGATTTTAAGCCCTTCTCTGTTTCCAGGGACTTATGCTGGCGTAAAGATTTCCAAGTAGTTGCAGACACACTCTTGGCTTCCTCCCAAAGTTAGATACACCATTGATATAAATGTCTATGTGCCGTATTTTGAGCTTATATATAAATGGTCTACTCTTACTGTATCAATGGCACATGTTAGAGCAGAGAAGAAGCACTCAGCTATCTTGCTTCAAAATTATGTGGCAGTCGAAAACTGATGATGTTTGAACCTAATGATGTAGATTTGGAAGACACTGGTGGTATTTATAACAACATGTGACTGTTGTTACATGATATTTGCCATTATCCTGGATGGTTCAGTTTGCCATATCTGTATCATCCAGATAGTTTTGGACAAGTTGCCAAAAGAATTTTTAACTAGACTTTAAACTATTTTCATAAGATCGTCTCAACATTCAGGCTCTCAGTCTAAACATGTGTATTGATGCTTGCGTGATAATTGAGTGGTGAATGTGGTTTGCAAATTATGACATGAGGCTGAAGCTAGAGGAAAGGTCATGAGGTCAATAAAATGCTCACAGAGTTCATCCTATGGGTAGGTCATAAGGTCACCACAATCAAGAGGAATCTCCCTTTGGGGAGCATGAATGCACTCAGTAAATATTACGTCAATCCCCTAATTACATTTCATGATATCTTGTGTGCAAATTAAACATTTTGGCCAGAGAGTGGCACTAAAGGAAAGGCCAAAATTGACAGGGTTCATCTTTTGAGGAGCATGATGTGCTCACCAAATTTCATGGCAATCCGCCAGTGGAGCAAAAAAAACCCCATCCTTACAGCTTACGTCAGTTTAATTCTACTCACTATAATCTAAGATGTACAATAAATTTCCTATGCTACAGATTTATGTCATGTAAAAATAATGCTATGTTTGGTAACAATCATCACAAAGACCCTAAAAATCTGTGTTAAGTCCAAATTCCTGAGACTAAAAGGTGAGTAAATTGAATGTAGGCGGCTTTACCCTGCACTACTTCTACTGCCATGGGTTTTCTGTATCCCATTATTTTCAATGGATCGATTTTAATGACGTCACGGCTCTCTGGGGGTGGAGAGCTCGAGGCAGGTGAGAGCGCATCGCTTGCCGTTGTGAGAGGATCAGTGGCAGGGCAGCGGAGCGGAGCCATGGGCAAGCTTCAAGAATTTGACATTACTTTTGCCAATAACAAAGTGGTTTACGGTCCTGGCGAGTCCATAAGCGGAACTGTGAAAATAAGAACCGGCAACTCGCTTCAGTACAAAGGTAAGCGTATTTATCATTTTGAGAGAAAGAGAGAGACAGAGAGAGGGGTAAATTGCCAACGTGTCTTAGTGCCTGGGGCTCCGTGAAAGCGCACAGGACGGATCGATTTAAATAAACTTTCCCTCTGTGATTATTGATGTGAGGGAAAAGAGACAGTGTATGGCAGTGGCGTGTTCATTTTTCAACCTATTCGATACCTGATTGACTGACTCGCCGTCTGAAATTTGGTGTGGACATCACGCATTTGGCGCTGCGCTTGAGACAGGGAGTGGACGTGCCACCTCCACACGGCAGCGGCAATGCTGTGGATTTATTTTTGTGCCATCTCAGCTTGTTACTCGGCGGACAGGCATCTGAAACCCACATCCTGTATCACATCCTGCTCATTAGGCTACAACATGTTGCTTCCATGTATTATGTGAACCCGAGAAACTGTCAGGGCTATGATCTGAACAGTGAACAGCATCCTCGGTGCATAACAACAGGTGTTTTTGCTTTTTGCTTTTAAACGTTTTCTATGGATAAGTCTGCAGACATGTTTTTCTGTGTGTGTTGCAAATGCAAAGCACGTAGCTTTTCTGACAACAAGTCCAATACTGGTGGGAAAGAGGGCAAAGTAGGTTAGCAAGGTGGAGAGCAGCTTTTTGAGTTACCATGGGAGTGCACAAAGAATCCATTGTATGTAAGTGATCCTTGTAGGGATTCCTCTCAGATAATAGAGAGCTGCACTCCAATTTCCACATAAAGCGCTGTTTCAAAGGGACAGTATCAAAATCACCATAGTTGACAGGGACAGTAGTCAAGGAGGGTATTTCCAAAGTGCAGTAGCATGCTTCCATTTTTCAGAGGAAGAACGAAAAAGAATAAATTCACTTTAAAGTTCATCATTAATTATCAAGGTCTCTCCCTACAGTGAGAAACAGCACACATACAATGTCATTCAGCATAATCCTGCAAGAATAAACTGCTGCACACATATTCAGTATGGAATATACTATAGTGATTTTACAATGAGACACTTTCATTTAAATTTTAATGTGGGTGTAATTATGATTATAATTATGTGTAGAGTTTTGTAATAAATACATCTTTACATAACACATGATACATCTTTACAAAATGAGTGATAACAGAAAATAGTGTTAGAATTGATAGAACTTCATAAATGAATTCCTTGCTGATAAAATTCTAACAGTTTTAGTGGTTAAATCACTTATTTTAGCTTCAGAAAAGATCTTTTTTGTGTGTGTGAATTCAGTAGGCGGCATTTTTATATGAATGACTGACATGCCTGTTGTTTATAGTTAGTGAATTTAATTTTCCTAATGTGTGGGCTGACCTGAAGCAGATGGTGTTACAGGAGAGGTCAGTCCTCTTGCTGTGCTCTGTTACATTATAAGGTCACACTGGTGCAGTAAGTCTGTACCTGACACCATGCTCTCTACTCACTTTCTTGCTCTCATCCCCATGGTGACTGCTTGGGCAAATTAAGGGATGATGTCCTTGGATGTTATAGACACTGGGGTGGGTTTGGAAATCAGGTGAAAATCTTTGTAAAGTTTTTTTTAACCCCCAAGAGAAAAAACATGACGATTTTTACAGATTATCAAAGCCTAAGAGATTTTGTATCCTGTAGCAACCAGAAGTCGTTGATTGAGATTGTAGACTGACAGCAGTGACATAAACCAACTGCATTCATTGGTCCACCCCCTGAGGTTACTTTCATTGTAACATGGGTTTCACATCCACAGTAAAGCGTGAGACCTCAGTGTGTTTTCTGTTCTCAGCACAGTAACAAATGACAAAACAAAGATAAATGACAAAGTAATTGTGGTAACCTTTTTTTTGCGTAGAACTTTGTAGAACTCAAAGCAGATGTTCTGTTGTTAATAAATCAGTATATAAAAGTCATTAAGATCAACAATTGTAATGAAAAAATAGGCAATTTATTTATTTTGTTTATTTCATAATCAAAAGTAATGCTCAGCCAACAGCCATGCGTTAATTAAAATCTCAGTATAACACAAAATTTTCAAAACTCAAAGACGCCATTAGGAAAACATGTCACAGGCTTGCTGAAAGTCACAGTTCAAACATCAAAACATCAAATAAACTACAAGAGTGCACTCAGTAGAGTGCCGATCTCTGCCAGGCGTGTGTGGGGACACAGTGTCTATATACAGTTCTTATTGCTTTGTGCCACAGCTCACTGTAGAGAGGGTGAGAGGGGTTTTCCATGATGGCTTTGATCTTGTCCCTCGTCCAAAGTCCTGAGAAGATTTGGCAAATTAGTCCACTGACATATGAAACAGCGACGGCTGTTTTATACTTCATTTTTTACAGTGGAGAAGCATCAGGCTGTTGAACCTATTTCAACCCCCGCTTGTTGACGGATTCCATCAGCCTCTGACACTTTACAGTGTTGGTCTCCTGTGTGTCTCAACACATATCCTGCATTTTTTCACCTGCAATCACAGCGAACACAGCCACAATAGGATAAAAAAAAAAGCCTATAATCAGCTGATAAGCCCAGGAGTATGCAAAGAGAGAGAGAGGGGGGTCAGCGATGGTTGAGCGAGCTAGACAATGAATGGAGTGAGAGAGTGGAAGTAGCAAGAACAAACATTTTTTAAAGTTGTAAAATCACTGCAACTACAAGGGGTTCTTCATCATACAGTCATAACTGTGCACAAAAAATTTAGGCTGAGTAGCCCAGTAGTTTTCGAGATTAGCCGCAGTCAGACAGACAGACAGACACATCCGATCAAATGCATAATCTCCTGGTGGACATAATAACAAGCAAGAATGAGGATAAATTCGATTTTTAAAAAGAATGCACTGTAACATAAAAGCCTATCTTAATTTGTTTTCAGAAGTGATGTAAAAGATGACACTGGTTTTGCCAGTTGTGCTCCAGTGAGGTCTAGACGAAGGCACTCCAGCCTGATAGACTTGGGCTCCATCTCAGGCTTTCACAATGACCGTTAATGTACTGCAAATGCCTTGGCTACATTATGTGTCCACTGACATCACCCCTTTCAACCTCAGGTATTGATGATACCATCAATCAAAAGGCCTGAATCATGCTAAAGCAGTGAGTGGGCACTTTTCCTCTTTATGCTGTTGTCAAAATTTCATGTTTTTGTGTCTCCTGAATAGAATAAATGGTATCAGTTGGTCCTTTATGATAAATCTGAACATTTATTGGACATTCTGGACATTCAGAAAAGGCCCCTCAGCTAATCCCTATTCTGTATTTATTTTATCAAGGATGTCACAGTAATGTTAGTTGACCAATCAAAAGGGTAATAATGTGAGAATCAATTCAAAATAATGATTATACAAGCAAGGAATCACAATCAAAATGCCTTAGAGCAGTGTAGTATTTATGATGCCAAGTAAGATTGGCATCAAGGGCACGGTCTCATGGGGCCACTTGAAGCCATTATGTAAAAAATTGTAACTATCAAAGCAGATAGAAAGTGACCTTGGCAAAGACTCATTTAAATTGAGAAAATGTACATGCCCGTAATCAGATTGAGACTCAGCAGAGCATTAAAATTTGGGCACAAAGCAAGAGGAATTCAAGCAATTGTAGCAAAAACAAATGGGACATTTTTCAACATCTTACTGAGGTCTGCATGGTCTCTCCTACAAAGAGAGAGAGAGAGAGAGAGAGAGAGAGAGAGAGATGTAAAATCATTTTTTCTCTTTTCTGCACCATGCTCAGTGAGCTGTCTGTTCAGCCAGCTTTCCCATTTCTCTCCCATTTAGTGTGCATGATGGAGTCCCTCAGAGGCTGCTAGTCAATTTCCACTCAGCTGTCCTGCTGTTGGATTCAATGGCCATTTCCCGCCATAAAACTGCAGTGCGCCCAGTTAGGAAGAAAATCCAAATCCATCATCGTACTCTTTAAAAGTGTACAGTGGTCTTGTATTTCAGGACAGGGCACCCTGTCCGTTATCGTAGTGGATTGTAAAGTTGGATTTCTGTCCTCTGAGTGTTTGTGTGTCTCGGCTGACAGGCCACACACGCTATCCATTACATAGACTGTGGCATCATATGAGCCGTATGGATTCTGCCCTTGTTAGCCCTTTATTTACATTGTAGTCTGAGTGGGGTGTATACAGTTACCAAGTAGTGTGTGATAAAATAAATAGAGATATTCATAAGCGACTAGACCCTGGTGTTTCTGAGATGTTGAATCTGAGAGTTGAAACAGAGGACAGGCAGAATATTCAGCCTCACTCTATTATTGATGAAGACCATTAGACAGTATTTACATTGATTAGCTCACTTAGAAAGGCAGTCATTTAAGCAGAGTCATAATTTCAAAGTGCACGAACAAGCTACTTACACATGTTACTTACACTTAATTTTGAACATGCATTTTAGCCTGCTTGAAACACATCACAGTGTCCAGTTTTTGCACCAACAGGAAGGCAGGCAAAATTTCAGTTTCTTTTGTTGAGTAAAGTAAAGTAATGGACACTGGAAATTTCCTCATTCACCCAGACTGAGACTAGATGTTGTGATGCCATTTCACCTCTGTATGACCACCGGTTTGGTTCCGATGGTTAGCATTTTTGTGTTAGCTTAGCATAAAGAGTTGAAGTCTGCACGAGTCATTAGCCTAGCACTGTCAAAGTGAAAAAATAAGCCCAGCAACTCTGAAGCTGTCTTATTTACCCAGTGTATCATGTGTATTTGAAATACAAGTTTTTGTATTTCAAAGACTATAACTGATGAACACATATGTTCAGCAGTTATAGTTCATACCATCTAACTTCTCCTAAAATGACTCGTTTTTTTTCTTTTTTTAAATCCAAGATGTGTATTTCATTAACATGTAACACACATGGTATATTGTGTAAATAAGACAGCTCAGGAGTTTATTTTTTCACTTTGACAGAGCAAGGCTAATGACTCCTGTAGACTTCAAGTCTTAATGCTAAGCTAACATGCAGTGCTAACTATCAGAACCGAAGCAGTGGACGTACAGAGGTGAAAATGGTATTGAACATCTTGTCTCAGTCTGGTTAAGTCAGGAAAAAGGCTATTTTGCCCAAAACGTTGGAGTATTCCTTTAAGAGGTAGCAGTAGCCCTCTGTGCTGATGATGAGTGCAGATCTGAAGTGGTGGTGAAAACCAGCACGTCTGTTCTGTTTAGCATCATGTTGTGTCTTGGTCTGTCTCCTAAGTCTTGGCAGCATGTATAGTCATCTGATACAACAAAGGGGTATTGCTCTATTGACTCAGTAGCTTGTATAGACATCACATGTAGCCATGATATATCACTGTATTGACACTGAACTGCTGGCTCCAACAAGGTACAGACCCTGTGACAAAGGCTACATTTCTGTACCTTTTCATCTGACGGTGAACTGTGAGGAAATTGATGGATATTTTTTACTTTGCATTTATCCAAATTCTTGCCTTTATAGAGGAGCCACCCATAAGAGGAAATGAGAACTTCATCTCAAGTGAAAGGGCACTTGATCTGACTTCCTGGTCGTTTGTAGTGTTAATTAAGCTATAAATATGTCACTGTATATCTGAGTAGACTGCAAAAATTAGTGTTAAGTGGAAATGAGAGTGAGGGCAACTTACCTGTGACAGCGATCCCAGCTTTGTTTGCCCCGCAGCAGAAACAACATTTACTGTAATCCAATCATCCTCTGTGGTAACAGGAACCTCCACCCTCATGTAAACAAGACTGGAAGCGTCCTCACCCTCCCACTTACTCACACACCTTTACACACACACACACACACACACACACACACACACACACGCACACACATACACACACATGCACACACTTTGGCTTCATATGTTTAACTTTTGCTCTGTCCTTTCATGTTTTTATCTGTAAGTTTGTCATGTGCTGCTGTGTAAATAACATCACATAGTTTACTTGTTAAAGCACAACACAATTTTGACTTGACCTGACTTGACCTCACCCATCTGCTCTTGTGTTAATGCTGCGCTCACAGCAGATTGTATTTACTATAAGTGCCATGCATCTTCTGAATTGTAAATAGCATTCTTGGCAACATCCAACTCAAGTCAACCAAAAGCTCAGATACATCCAACTAGGAGGTAAATAACATGGAAGTATCTGAAAAATGGCGACCATAAATGTAAATACATCCAAATTTGATGCTACGTTAATAATCAAAACCAACCCTACCTATCATGAAACTTAGCATATTTGAGGTGAACATGCCACTTTGTTTCAGTGTAAATGGCAGTTAAATTCATTCTCAACAAGTTGTTGGAGAATTTTTTCCAAGGCCGTGTGTTATCACTTTGTGCTTCCATGACTGTATCTCATTCTCAAGAGAAATGTGGTCTTTGCTGCAGGCAGACTCAACCTCAGTTACTCTCATCTGTTCTCACACACTGACCACAAGTCTGTGCAGTCACGTAGCATGCATGTAAATGCATGTGTACCCAAAATACTGAATAGGTGCTAGTTTAAAAAAAAAAAAGAAAAGAAAAAGTGAGACAATGAAACAGGAGGAAAACACACAGGATTAATGCTGTCTGAGAGGTTTATGAATTCAGGTTTTTGAGCTCAGCTGATCTCCGTCAGGCATGCACTCAAAAAACTGAGGGCGGACTGTCACTGAATAAACCAGCTTCAATCCAGTGTATCTTTTTATTTTAGCTCACCAAGACATCTCTGTAGCCTGCGCCAGGCTTTCTGTGTAAGCCTTGTGTGTCTAGACTCAGGGGCCTGAGTAAATCATGACATCATTGCCCTGAGGGTGATTGATAAGAAAGCTAGCTGAGAAAGATAGGAACATGTCTGGAGCTCAGGGCGCAGACATCCCAAAGTGTAATACATGTTCTTACAGACAGTCTTTTAAATGAATAAGTAATTATGACAAATAAGAATGCTTACAATTCATAATTAAATACAAAAAGAAATAAGTGAATAGATAAAGCGTTATAAATACATTAATGCCTGTCTTTTTTGTTTTTAAATGTTTTTCCAGATGTGTTCTTATTGGATAATCTTCTCAAAAATACAAGGATACAGGCATTCACAGAGCTTATGAGAGTGTCTGTTTTCCATTTTTGTCATGCATAACAAGTTGGTGCAGATAGATTTCACAAGTCAACGCTTAGCTGCCCTGCCAACAACCCTGTCAAATATCACTTCCACCTTACTGTTCAGTTATGCTCAAAGCAAAAATTACTCTAAAGACAATGCATTCTAGCACAGTTTATGTTTTTAATCTTGCAGACTTATGGTTGCTGTGGTCAAATTTTATATAAAGCACTTTTGAAAAGGACTACAAATCCAAATAAAAGTAGTGAGAATAATGTGCGCAGTAACTTTGCACCAGATTTAAAGCCACAATGAGGAGCATGTGACCTCTGTCCTAAAATTGAATCTCTACCATCTGAAAAGCACAGCACGTTACACCACTTGTATGTTAGTGACTCACAAATTCCTTTGTTGTTGATGCCCTTGAGTTGACATGTACATGATCAGTGTACCATGCCCATAGGGACAGCGCTGTAATGCAGAAACCTCACCACCACCTGCTCCCACTCCCCTTGGACTTAGTCATGTTAATAAGTATACTCTGACCTCCATAATCATCACCCCATCCACTCCCATGTGTTCGGTTATTTAGGTCTACCATAAGAGGATTCTGTCTCTTCCCCCACCCACCAAACCCCCCGATAAGCATAGACACACCCCTGAATCCTCCCCTTCGTTTCCATCTACTGATCACACCCCCTCTTCCTCTTTCTAAAAGCTGAAAGCTGTCCTACTTCCTTTGCTGTAAAACACCAGATGCAGTTTGCCGTGGTTTGCAGAGGGAATGTGATTCCTTTGTTGAACAAAATAGTGATAAGCTCCTTTACAAAGAAACAAAAAATAGAAAGAAAGAGAAACTGGTTTTTCTGGGGGATAAGCAAATTTTAGGGTTAGATGGTTATTGTCTAGTGACTTCTTAGCATTTACTGGTAGCTAAATGGTAACAACCAAGTGAGTTGTTATCAGTCAAATGTTGCGTGATGTGTCCACACATGCCAACGAGGTAACAAGACCAGTCAAGACCTCAGTCCTCTGGAGGGCTGGCTTTATTTGGATAATGCATGAATAGGGTGATTTGATTCTTCAGATTTTATCTAACCTTTGTTTTACCAGAATCTCTTTCTCAAGAGAGGCTTAGCTGAGAAAGCAGCATTGACACAAACAGAAAAGTAGCAAACTGACAACATGCAACCATGTCCAAAGTCAGAACATAGTCCAAAGCTTGTAAATTAGGAGCAAGATAAGCCTGTGTAAAATCAAAACACAAAAACATTTAATGGTGAAGAACATGGTTATTGTGTGAGTTTTTCTGGAAAAGTTTTGCGTGGTAATGAGAGCTGTTGGTTATTGTTAGACTCTCAGGTTAGTAGTTAACATAACTAGCTGGACAGGTCAGCACTGATGGAGCAGCTCCACTGGGCAGCATAAATGCTCACAAAGTTGGTTTTAAATGTTGGTGTAGTGTTCCTGGGGAGGGCTATTCTGTTTTCCGGGTTACACTCTGCTGTGATGTTGGCTTTTGATCTAACTATTTCTTAAAACAAAACAGTGCTTGCCACCTTGAGACATTGCATAATTTCTGCATACAGCCTGATAAAATAATAAATAATGTAAAGTGCCGACGGGGAAAAGAACTGCAGACTCATTTGAATAATGGATTTTGTTGATTATTATTTATTCGAGTAATCATTACAGCACTAAAATACTAAATACCCCAAGTTCTTGTTTGATATAATCTTTTACTGAATTGGTTTTCCATACTCTTTACCATAGGGAATGACTTTTTTGTTGCAAAATGGGTATATAGCGTTTTGGAAAGCTGCTCTTCAAATGTACACACCTGTGCTTGGGTGCAGCGAGCCAGGCTGTAATGTTGTAGACGGAGGAGGAGGAGGACGAGGGCCTGTGATGGTTGCTAAGAGGCTTGAAGTGCCTCTGGAATGTTACACATTCCGTTTTTCACAGCACACGTAGCTTTGCTGTCTCTCTACCTCTGGTCACAGTGAGGTTTTGGTGGATGTGAAAAGCCTGAATTATAACCTGCTGCAGGACACACAGATTAAGTCTTTTAGCCTGTATTTAGAGGTAAACCACTGTGTGTGTGTGTGTGTGTGTGTGTGTGTGTGTGTGTGTGTGTGACTGTTTATGTGACTCAGTTCACCACCAGTGTCCAGTTCTGATCTCACAACAGGCAATAAGAAAGGTTCCAGTCATTCCATCTGCAGTTGAGCCTCTTTTCGCATGTGATCTCTTCTTAGCCTGATTCTCGATTTCTCTCTTCCTACCTAATTTTTTGGAAAAAAAATTGGAGTTGTTTGTTTGCCACCTTACATGGTTGAAAATATTCTCTTTTGATATCCCTGTGAGGCCATATGCATGCATTTCACAAAAGGGAACTGGCATCAATGGCAGTAAGGAACAGGGACCCTGGAGCAGTCTTCCTAAAGATATTTCAACAAGGTTGGACACGTTGACTTTTCTGGGGGTTGAATCTGTGGCCTTTTGTTTCTGCTGTAACCAGGCCACCCTGTTGTCTTAAAAGAATACACCACAGTTTTGCGAGAGTGGCCTGTTCGTGAACTCAGCTGTCAAGTGATGAAAACATAGATACCAAATCACCCTCATCTTGGTTAGATCATTTGCTCCAGTTCTCAATGCCAAGACATTAGCACACATGATGCTGAGTGATAGTGTAGATAGATTAGCTCAAAATGTGAGCAGCTCCAAAGCCAAATAGAAAGTAGTGTTAAATTATATGTGGGTAAGATAAAATTTAAGTTAAAATTTTGATACAAATATAACATGTTTTGAACTATCAGGGACTATCTCTGTTTTCATAAGAACTGAAAGTGGGCAGTAGTGGCCTACTGTCACTCAACAAAGTGTATGCTGCAGTTTTAGTTTGAAGCACTGGATCTGCATGGAGACACGGATGATTTTGGTGTCTCATCACTTAACAGATACACTGACCAATGCAACAATCTCTAGAAAAAAACAGTCAAAAAACATTGTAACATTCTAACAAAAACATTCTAACAAAACATTCTAACATTCTAACAAAACATTCTAAAAGATTCTGAAACAGCTGCTCACTGTTTGAGACAATAGTACAGTTTTCTAACTCTGCAGATGTTTATGCATGAGAAACTTCTCCTGTATAATTACACTGTCCTTGGCAAATCTGAGAATGTTGCTTCTTAATCAGCTTTCTCTGTGAATTCTAATTTTCTTCTTATTTGAACAAAATATAACATTCAAGGATTCGTTTTTTTTTTTGTACAAAAATGAAGACATTATGGCAGCCCTGAAAAGTAAGCCACTATTTTTTCTGCTCTCGCTCATGTCAGCATCTTAATTATGATGTGCATATAATTCAGAGCTACCAAGAAAAAAAATAATTGCCTTCTACTAAGCAAGTCCATGAATCTAAGATATTTTGGCTCATGATTACAGCCGATATGTTCCAAATCATCACTCAGCACAAATAGCCCAAGTGTTTGAGTTATACTGATGAGGTTTTGTTTTTCAGATATCAAATGTAATTCCACACCACTGAGCTACAGTTAACACTATAGCAGCTGAAATATTCTGAGATTATTACATCGACTTGTATTTTACATTGAGAGTTACAATGTGGTGCAATCTAAGAGGGAGTGAGCAGAGATGTCAAGGTCGTTTTTAGACAGTGACTCATAATACTGATGTTCTTGTGGTTATGCCCTGTACTCCCAGCTTGTAGTAAAATACTACTACTACTTTTAGTACTACTACTACTACTACTACCACCACCACTAATAATAATCATCTTTTCATTCATGCCTTTAAAAAAGAAGTATGTGATGAAATACTACATCATATGCATACACACACTACATATATGGTTACACACTCTGTAGAAGTAGAAGTAAATATTGCCCACACTGTATGTTGCTTCCTTTCCAGTGAGCAATGCAAGCGTGACAATTTATAGACTATAAATGTAACTTTACTGTGCAATGATCCATATGATACCACAAGGTATAATCCTTTCATAATGTCATAAATATGGAAGAAAATTGAGGAAGAGTTGCTGACTCTACAGTTGTGGTCTGTGACTTGTGGTAGTCAGCATTAGAGGCTTAAACGGTAATGAATTAGATTGCATTGTAAAGGCTTCACACTGCAAAATGAGTTAGTCTCTTCTTGCCTTAGAATTCTAGTATCTTGAAAACTTTCTTAAAATAAAAATCAAGATATTTTCCTCTGGTTTCTAACTTTATTGAGGCAAGTGCCCATATCCTAAAAGATGGTAGATGACTCTGTTTCTAGATTATCGATTAATTTAAAAGCGTTTTTTGAAACAAACTGATATGAATCTGAAACAATCAATCAAACGATCAGTTAATTAATTGTACCTTTATTGGTTCATCTCATATCTGTATGCATGATGAAAACCAGTTGAGGTTGTTACTGAATAAACTACTAGTATCAAGGTATTTTTCAGGAATAATGAACACAGAGGCAGTGTGGGTCTCCTCAGGTCATGAAGTCTGGCTGGATTTGAGCCTGGTACAGGGAAATTTTGAAATTCATTGCAATGCAGGAGCGAGTGTGCAAAGTGAAGATTACAAATCTGTTGGGTATTTTATGATGTAACTCCCTCAAGGCTAAGCCTCTTACGTTTGCATACCAGTATACACAGAGAGCGTGTATACATGGAGATGTGTATGCAGGCAAGGACATAAAGATACAAACACAATAATTTCTAAACAGAACCTTAATAGTAAAGCACACAATCTCACCAGTGAACATGCAGAGAAAATGCATATAAAATTCATTGCAATAGTTGGGCTCATCTGCGATGGGAGACTCACGCAAAGTGCCAACTTAATATTTCAGCAAATTAGACATCCATTAGTGTATGGATGACCCAAATACACCATAGTATTGGTAAGCAGATATAAAGTCATTTTATTTTCCAAGTGAATATCTTGCAGCCTCAATATGATCTGTGTGCAGGGTTTCTGTCCATTCTCTGCCATGAAGACAGGTATTTCAGGCCTTTTGGGAACCACACTGAACTAACAGCCCCAGCCTTGTTCTGCTTGTGTGGGTTTCCCTTACAGCCATCTGTAATAGATCATAAGATCAGGTGCCACTGCTTGTTGAGTCTCACTGAGAGGCACTGAAAGGGAGACATGAGGAGGCATGGGGAAAAATGAGAAGGACTAATTGTTTGCAGCACTTAAAGATTTAATGAAGGTAGTAAGTGTAGCATCGTATTACCTGACTGTCGTTGGGAGCTAAAGGATGATGTCGAGAATGAGGGCTGTGACCTTTGTGCCTTGTGGAAGATGTGAATGTATATTTTAACAGAATGTTTCTTCTATTTTTTTATGCTTTTCGTTCTGTGTCTTTCACTTCCACTGAATGTGACATGCAAATAATGCCCTTTAAAGGCCCACGCCCACAATTTCAGAAACTATCCTCCACACCACTGCTGTTTGTGTAAATTTACCTGCTTAGTTAACACCTGCATTAGCTGCTTGAAAATTTGCCTTAAAGTAGCCAAGAGGTCTCCTTTTCCCTACTGCTGCACTCACAAATTGTCCATTCGCCTGCCCATAATTCTTAAAAAAAAAAAAAAAAAAAAAAT
>OMKZ01021989.1:0-10799 GCA_900302535.1 Neoniphon sammara | reverse complement strand
GACTGGACGTATTTCATATGCATAAAAAATAAATAAATAAATAAATAAAAATAAATAAATAAATAAAAAAGAAAGAATAAAAGCCCCGCAAATATTTGATAAATCACCCCCTAAATGTCCTCACTTCAGTTGACTTTCAGCAATTTTGCACAATGTCCCTTGAACATTTTATACATGAAAATTAGTTGCTATCTAAATGCACATGAACGTTACACATTCAGAAGGCCCTGATTGGACAGATGGTGTAGGTGCGTCTATGACATCAGAGCAGCATGGCTGTTTATTTAAACTAAATTGGATTCTGAAAAATTTAAATTTTATTAAACAGAACAGCTCACCGATCTCTAACATCCTCATGGTGGTTTCAGTTGTTGCTGCTGTTTCAGTTCAGGCCTCTCAGTCTGTTTGTTTCTTATCTACAGCCAGTCCCGTTCCAAAATTTAGAAAACAAAGAAAATACAGGTAAAATCTGAACAACAATGAAATCCCTCCATGGGTACAGGATACCACAAAAAAGGAAAATCATGAGGGATTTCGAGGAAATGAGCTTAAACTGGCAGGAATTACCTTTTAGTTAGAGGCAAGTCAGATGTATGTGCCTATTCTGTATAATCTATATGATGTAATATTTTTTTGTCATGTATTAAAGCACACACACATTGTGATAATAAAGAGGACGAGCTAATCCTTTACATCTATACGTTGCATGGATGCTGTTGTTCAGCAGCACCTTTCTCCACATCCACACAATTATATTCAAACCTGGGAGCTCAGCATTCAGGGTTCAGTGCCTTGCTCAAGGGCACCTCAGCAGTGCTTGTGTCCTATTCCTCTTTTTTTCCCACAGAGATTTTCCCAGACATTCCAGCAGAGCAGACAATCTTCCGGTCCCAAACCAGCTTTGTTAACCCTTACACAGCTGTGACCGCCTCCTCCACATCGCAGCGTCCTTCATCCCCGGGGAAAATATCCTGTGAATGGATGACTCAGTCACGCTGCGATTGGATGGCTGAGTCACGCAGACAGGAAGTCCATCCTGTGTGCATTGAATCAAGAGAGGAAGGAAACATGGACGCTCTGGACGGCGTTTTGGAGCTCAGGCCTTGGTTATATAAACAAAGCTAAAGCTCAGGTTGCAGTTTCCCGTTGGTTTTACTTTACTATGATGAAAATTTCACCCAGCATTTGCCAAGACTTCCTCTCTTTATATCTGAATTTTCAAGGGAGACAAAATTTTTATTACACCTCCTATTTGGATGCTGCAGTCCTGACCCTTGTGCTCCTTCCCACAGGTTTTCAAACAGGTTTTTTGAGAAATGTGTCATAGCCAAATGTGTGACTGAATTTGTTTTTCTCCAGTGTTTGACTCAATAAATCCAAAAGTTGCAGTGAACAAGAGCAGCAGCTAAATGCCTTGAGTAGAAAATGTTCATGTATAAAGACATAAAAAGCAGATTATTTGAGTGAAGCGGCTTTTTAAACCTCTGAAACCTAACCACATCACCAGGGCACAAAATGTCCTTAATTTCTAAAAAAAAAAAAAAAAAATTTCTGTCCCTTTTCTATCATATTCTTTTCTATATTTTTGGTCTTTTTTAAAAAAATTATCTTAAATTTTCTGGCCTTTTTCTTCCACTTTTGTCATTTTTTTTTAACTTTTTCAGATATTTTGAGAGTGTGAATGAGTTTAAAGGGAATTCGACTTCAGTTTCAGAGGGTTAATGAACGCAGCCACCCTGCATCACCTCTACATCCGATATGCAACAGCTGATGTGGCGTTGTGCCGGCCGTGGGCATGAAATAATTTCTCTTTTGCAACTTTCCTGCTCTGCCTCTTATCTCAGTGCAGGATCAATGCGGCTGCGTAAACAGATATTTTTCATACAGGGCAGGTAAGCTGTTCAATTGAAAACAGATTTTTTTCCCGTCTACCACTCCTGCCATAGGGCATGCACACACGCGCAGCAGTAATGGATGACCAATGCTCCCTGTAATCGACTCTGCTTGACTTGCTGTTGCAACATTATACACATGCATGATGGAGCGTGCTGCCCGGCCATACGTCAGTGGAGGTGAGGTAGCAGCAGTGTGTCTATTTCTGTTTGTGGACAAAAAAAAAAAAAAGAAAAAAAGTATCTGCAAAAAGGTTTGTTATTCAGGAAGGAAGAAAAGAATGACTCACTGTATTTTTTAATGTTACACAGTGTTGTTTTAACAGGTTTCACAGGAACCAAGGTCCATGAGTCCTGCCCACCACATGAAAATCTAAGTAAACCTTGAATTCAAGTAAGGAAAAAAAAAAAGAAAGAAAAAAAAGAAAACAAACAAACCCTGAAATTTCAGTTACATGGATTTTCCACAGCATTTCTCAGCGATCGACTCCTGTCTCTCTCTGCCTCGGCTTCCCTGAGAAATTCATCCCGACTGTTTTTTCTTCATCACCTGAGGCAGATTCCGGTAATTCAATCAATACCATCAATTTCAATGTTTACCCCTCTGTGTTCAGCTCTGCTTTCCATCCAACATGTCCGAAATTAGGCCAATAAATCCATTCATTGTTGAGTTAACATTTATGGACGTCACATTGTATTTTTCACGGTGTTTGTCCCGAGGAACAATCATGACATTTGCACAGTTTGACCAATCTCTCACTTGACATCAATCTGCAAAATTTCTGCGAAAGTTCTGTGAAAGCAGATATATTCCTTATTTTTCCCCCTTCAGTCATGAGTTCCAAAGGAAATGCATGTAACATCATCAAAATGCATTGTGCATGAGATGACAAAAAGAAAGTTTTGATGCACCTCTATTTTAAGTGACTACAGTTGTGTGGAAATGCAGTTGTTCAGAATGGGATAGTTTGGAGTTAAACTGACATTTTTAAGTAATAATCAATGTAAAATAACAAAAAAAATCCTCTGTCTTTGATTATTATGTTTAAAAATCTGGCGCAGCGTGCTTGTAAAATGCTAATGGGCCGGGTTTGTATCTATTAACATGGTGACCTCCACAGAGCGATGTGCCTGGGGATATTAACAGCAGGCCATTTGACAATAATGGGACCTTTAATATGAGACTGAGCCAAACACATGAATGACATTTCCCAGCCAGCGGTCCCATTCACAAACAGCGGGGGACCAATCAGGACGAGGCAGAGTTCAATTAGATAGAAATGAAGCACATCTGTCGAGGGCGAGGCGGTTTTACATCAACAATTTTACATCACAAATACTCCAGATTCCTTTAACCTCGGCTTGGTGGGATGAAGGTACAGGTAACACTTTATAACAGCCATAATCCCGTGCACATGGGACAGTAAAAAGTATTGTTAGAGTATTGTATATGTGCAGCAATACTGTGATAATGCTTGATTGGAACTGTAGTTACATTATGTCAATCTTCATTATGTACTAACAAAGGAACATAGTATTATTTTGTATTTAAAATGGTTTTCCATAGGTTAATATACAGCCGGATATTCTAAACACTCACTGTCTGGTTGCTCTTTCATGGGGGGAAAAAAAAGAAAAAAGAAAAATCCACTTGCACACAGGAAGTGACGCATTTTACATTTTGGGTTTAGGACTAAACAGAAGAAGAACCGGGTGGTTAGCATCAAAGACAGTGGACTCTGTTCCTACTTCCTGACAGACGACATCATAGCAGCTGTCAGGAAAATGGTAATCTAGCGCTGAGGTCTGCCTATATGAGATTAGGAAACCCACAGAGCAGACAAAGCTAATATGGCAAGCCGGAAGGTTCAGTATGTGTAGTTTTGTCATTCGTGTTTATCGGCGTCAGTTGGGACAATTTGAGAAACTTCCCATAGAGATATTTTCTGTTAGCAACATCTACGCACACCGCAAACCAGATTTTCCAAAAGCTGAAAGTGTTGCATGCATGATGAATAGTTTTTGGAGGAATAAAACACTTTATTTGAAAAAGGCTTCTGTTTGTGAGGCTAATTTGAGAGTGGTTTCATTGTCGAAATAGTAAACTTTAACTGAATTCCTTTTTTTTAATACAGATATTTACAGTTGAGAATAAATATCATCTAATTTTAACAAAAGAATACTACATGGTACCACTAATGTTTGCTTGCAACCGCTATCGGGTCTGCAACAAACAAGGAACAGGGTGGATGGATCGGACAGTGACATCAGGTGGATGTCACCTGACAATTAAGCCCATTATCTTTGTTTTTATCCACCATCTTTGGCAGCGATAGCCAACATGGCTGAACGGACAAAGAAAAGAGCACCACCTACAGAAACTCACACTCCATCAAGGGAAAATCCTAGGAGACAGACGTCACAGTCCCGCCCACACTGTTTGATTGACAGGTGAGCAGTGCAGAAATTAGCTTCAAACACTGTGACTAAATAAACCGCTGCATCTCCTGGATTACCACTTTAATCACCTCTATGTAATACATCATATCCAAAATAACTTTCTCACTGAGTTACTTATAATACATAATCTGCATAATCTGATCTTGTGACACATTCCTTTCCATTTTTTAGGTTATTCATAGAAAACTGGACCTGCAGACATGTGAGCATGTCTAACATTATTTATCATATCTGATTGAGGATCACCTTGTTTGCCCTGTAGGATAAGTGTACAGCAGTTTGTTTTGGTGACATGGCTGCAAAAACAACTCTGTTTTCACAGAACGTACAGACGCACAGGGTACAGTAACAACAGGCCTTCACATAGAGGCCTGCATAGCTGTGTGATGTAATTATGCAATATACTGTGTCCCGAACACATAGATCATGGGATATTATTGGAGCAAACAACACGATCTTATGATGCATTCCTGTAAGTATGAGAACTTCATCTTCATAACGTAAATTTTTTAACTGATTAGATTTTGGTGGTGATCTACATTTGGGGTTTCCCTTTTTTTTTAGCCATAACTGTGATCCTGGGTATGTCTACAGGGTCCAGAAATCAATTTAAATTTGAAGTGATGGGACTGATGATGGGACTGGTGTCTGCAGATGCATCAGGAAGTTGGAGAACTATGCAGCATTTTGTGGAGGTCTCCGCCCGTGTGATTTCACGATGGCGTTTTCTTCCCCCCTCGCGGTGCGGAGCGTGTTTGTCACATGAGACGAGGTTGACACCGGAGGAGGCTGGTTATCTGCCATGTTGCTGAAGAGGCATGAAACCTCTTCATCTGTCAAGGAGCTGCTGGTGTCTTCCAGGTTCTCCTCCATGTTTGCTGCTCTGTGCTCTCCATGTTGTAATGATTGCATGATTAGTACTTGTCACACAGGGAGTGATGTAAAATATGAAATCTGATATGAGTGGTGACTGATTTGCTTTGACAGAGGGATTTGAAGTGAACTGAATATGAATGTGGTTTAAATCTGATCTGCCAAGGTCTGATTCCATATGAAATAGGGTTTGTTGACATGGGCAAAAACACATATAACTATATATTTGACTCAATACCAGGATGCTGTAGGGATGACTGACTTACTGACTAAAAAAAAAAAGAGTGATGTGCATGTGATGACCAAGAAAACAGCCACAAAAAGTCTGATAAGTTCAGAAAACTGCATCCATTTACTGTAATGCAACCTTCAGAACCAGGAAAAGACAACACTTATGCCACATCAGGTATTACAATATCCAAAGTTGAAGATGATATCAAGATATCACGATACTGGTACAATACTGATATATTGTCCAGCTCTGAAATATCCATAATTTCTGCTGTATTCAGTTTTAAAATCTGAAAAAATCAATCATTTGAAAAACAAGGAGGGGCAAATTGTAATTTCCTGTGTTCTTTAGTAACTTAAACTGTGTTACGGCCAAAATTACAAGTTATGAATACTAAAAAGTGTAAGAGTCCTCTCTGTAACAGAGTGAGTTTAGTGACAGTTTGCCAAATCAAAATAATTTTACATGAGAAGTTAGGGAAGGAAATGGGAAATCATTTGAAACCAACCAGTTTTCCCTTTTTACTGAAGGATATTGTAATTGAACTGATCAGGAATCATCGCAGCGCTCTTGTTGTTCAGGACCTGCGCAGTGAAATAAATATATTGTTCCATATTCAGTGTGTTTTCAGCGAGATAAGGCAAACACTAAAGGGAACAAGAGCTCTCGAGCTCTCTTGAGGGAATGCCTTTATATCCTGAAGAACGAAGGTAACAGTACATTTAAATTGTTTTCTCCTCATGTATGTATCAATGCTCTGCTGCCAATCTTCAATCGAGATGACATTTTCATCTCGCCCGCTCTGAATTCCCATTATAAGAACTCCTGTGATGCTGCATGAATTATTTGAGAGCGCTGCTTTGCCTTGATCTTTTTTAATCTTTATTATCCAGGGAGTGTTTGCTGAATGCAATATGTTTGTGTCATGTAGATCAAGGACTCAAACACTTTGTGCATAAGCAATGCACCCTTATTTTAAGGCTTTTATCCTGATTTTTTACCTGTATTTACTCAGGGAAGTTTTAGGGAGCGTGCACGCTCTTTTTCAGCAGATCCCTGCTTCCCGTTCATGCAGCTGCCGAGTTTCTCAGCTGCTCCTGGAAACCCAAAAGCTTTGTCTCACAAAGTTTCACAAAATTATCATGATGTCTTAAAATACAAAGAATGTGCTTAGAGATACTTAAACCTAAGTCTGATTCAATTCGCAACTCATGCAAAGAAGTTTTCTACTCTCAGTGAAGCGTTTAGTGAAAATTTATCTTATTTAGCCAAAATCTTACCCTAACCTTAACCAGGGTGATTTGGTTATCTAAATCTAATTACTTCCCTTCACCATTAGCTTGTTTTCCCATAAAGAACACATTCACTGCAGATAAATTAAATCTTATCAAGTCATTTAGTCTCATATTCAGTACTAAAATTTGTTTTTCTTCAAACAAAAAACATAGTGTGTTTCACAAAATTTTGTGACACTTTGGAATTCTTCCTAGTGACTTTGCAATCATTAGTCTGCTTTTCTACCATCTGGGAGCAGACAGATATTTTACATTCATTAAATCAGACTGAGAGAGAAGTCTTTAGACTATTTTACTTAGCCTTGCCCATATTTCTCTTACACCAAAAGTTAAATCATTTGAATTTTTTTTAGACCATTGTCACCATTTAGAGACTCAAAATGGAAGAGCAGCTAATTACACTCTTACACAGCTTCTCTGAGGTGTTTAACTCCAGATTACTGGATTTACCAAGCCAGAAACAGAACTAATATTAATTCAGTGACTTGTCTTTCAGGTCAGTTGCATAGAAACAATGCATAGCTTTAGGAGAATAAAAAAAAAAATCTCCATCTTAACAGTTCATTCAGTTTCATCTTCAGCGTTCAAGTCTTGTTTCTCTTCAAGCAAGGTAAAAAAATCTGCCAGTTGGATGAGATAACCCCACTTGTTTCACATTGGATAAATAATAAAGAGTGATGGGTTATTAACTTCATATGTCTCACCTGCCTCGGGCTACTCAGGTTCAAATCTCAGGTCATGTGAGTGTCCAGCACCGTCCTTCCATCACACAAGGCCGTTTGGCTCTTTATGCACGGTGCGTTCAATCCCCCGGCCGTCCAGTCGCCTCGTACGCTAAACTCCCAGGCACTTCGTCTTCTCTGAGAAACACATCGCCGCTGCCGCTGTTGGGTTCTGCTGATTACAAAATCCATGGAGAAATACATTTCTCTCGCCCGCGTCTGAACCTGTATTGATTGAGCGAGGGACTATTTGTTTGAAATGATCGAGATGATTACATGGCCCTGATCATGCCGCAATATTGCATAGGGGAATGATTTATGGCCAATCCATCAGCCTACATGTTTTTACAAGATAATATTGGATTTGGGAAGCCCCGCTCGTATCGGCAGAGGGAGGAAGGGGACAGAGCGGGAGTTCATAGTGGATATTTATGAACGTTACAATGATTACATTTTCAAACAGCAATTTCATCTCCCCTTTGATGATGGCAACAAATTTCCCTCTTCATCCCTCATAGCTCCTGGACTCCCATACGCATTACTTACAACGTAAACAAACAAAATGTCCCATAGTGTGTTTTGCTAAATGATGTGCATTACCATTAGGAAATGGCCTCGTCGCTGCCAGTATTGAGTGGTATTGTTGAGTAAATGTGACAATACATCACATAAGCACAACAAGTACACCTGCATTTGTCACATCCATGGTGCTTATAGATTATTTCCTCTGCTCAGGCGGCTCATTGAACGTCTCGCCTGTTTGTTTGTTTGTTTGTTTTTTATGGGAAAACCACAGTTGTCGTATGGTTTCTCTGCCCATTATGAAATGACCCTGAGACTTCAGCCGGCGAGTCTGAGTGACAAAAACACGAGCTAAGTGCTTCCCTGTCGCTAAATGGACGGAGCAGCCAGTGGCCTCTCAAAACAAAACCGCCTTGACTCATGTTTGCCGCACAACCCAGAAAGGACAGAAATATACAGAAAATCATCATGAACTGTTCGAGATCTTTGGAAAGTTTGGCAACTTTAAAAAGTGTCATGAAAAAAATGATGTGCAGTCCCTTTTTTGCTGTTGTGGAGAATAATAGATTTATATTTCCATTTTGATACAGTCTAATTGTCATTTGTCTAAAATCATACCAAAAGCCTTGGTTCTAAACTTTTTTGGATGAACTGCACTGCGAAAATCTCCATTTTAACAAGTGAGTTAGTCTAATATTCAGTGTTAAAATCTTGTTTTTCTTAAAATAAGGTCAAAAATCTTCCAGTGGGATGAGATAATCCCACTTGTTTCCAATGCAGTTTTTAGTATAAATATGTATAGTATAGTTTAGTATAAATGAGTAAGTATAAATATGTTGAAACAAGGCAGAATAAGGCAGATCGGCCCACTGGGATCAAGAAAATGACACTTGATTCAAGAAAATTCTGGAAAGTTTGCCTTGGAAACAAGTTGGATTATCTTTAAAACGGAAAATGAGAGAAAAGCGAGAAAAGCTTTGGGGAACCAGCACAGATCATTCACTAGATACTAATTGTTTAGCTAATGCTCTTTAAAACTAAAACGGTAAAGAGCCACTTCCTCTGGTAAACTTCTGAGTGGTGATGATGACGGACCAATTAGCCGGACTCATTAGCTTCAGGAGAGCATTAGAAAATAAAGCTGCGGCAGGATGGACTTCGCTCTGAGTGTTTTTGCATTATTGATTGGGAATTAATGGCGGAAGCAGCTGTCATTGAAAGGGTAAGGGAGGGCTCGAGAAAACCTTAGTAATGGCAATCTGGGCCATTTAAGAGTCAGCTAGACGGCTGTTAACCACTTAAGGGTTGGAGCAGAGTGAGAGGAGGAGGAAGAGGAGGCGAAGAAGAGCTCCGGCTAACAGGATGCAAGCTGGTTTAGCTGCTTAGATATAGGCAGCATATCTATATTTAATTGTAATACATCTTTAACTGCCATTTTCAATTTTGATATTGGTAGAAATTTGGACATGTATTTGAAATGTGTCTTTGTTGCATTTTGTAGTTTGCATTTTGCAGGTGTCAAAAGCCAATTTTACATAATTTGTTACAAGATACAAGAAATGACGCTGTGTTTTTGAAAGAGGCAAAGTTAGAAAAAAAGCTTCTGTTTAAGAAAAGAAACCATTCAGAAGACATTTTTTGTCCTGTAGAGCAGCTTTAAGGATTAAAAGCTGTGACAGGAGGTTAGTGAGACTTTTATAGTATAATTTATGACATTTTTGTCTGTGTATGAACATAAATCATGTCGAGCATATCTTAAATTCTAGGTGTCAAGAAGGTGACTTCCTTAAAGATCCAGTAAAATTGTACAGTTTTACAAAACTATTTCTGAAAAGAATGAGTACACTGCAGTTTCATAACTGGTATCATTTAATTTTCAAATCTCAACATCCAATGACTGATGCCTGTGAATGTTCAATGCAAAAAAATCTCCATCTTTACAAGTCATTTAGTCTCATTTCTAGTGTTAAAATCTTGTTTTTCTTCAAACAAGGTAAAAAATTTGTTTCCAATGCTATTCAACTTGATTCCAGGATTTTTTTTAACCAAGTGTTTTTTGTTTTTTTTTGATAATAGTAGCTGATCTGCTTTATTCTGCCTTGTTTTAACATATTGATACTTGTTCCCAGAAAGAAATCCTGAAACAAGTGAATCTGCATTGGAAACAAGTGGGATAATCTCATCCCATTGGCAGATTTTTTTTTTTTTACCTTGTTGGAAGAAAAACAAGATTATAACACGGGATGACTCGTTATGATTTTTTTTTTTTTTTCAGTGTTCTACTGTTAAACCCTATCAGATGTTGGTGAGTGTGTGTCAGTGTGTTGAACATTACCTACAGCAAAGCTCCGACTGGACGTTTCACAAGGCTGCTTTAAAGTCCAGACACGGTTTTGCCTCAGCGGATAGCTGAGTTCTGAGCTGTGACATTCGATTGCTCAACAGGTTCAAAGGGGACTGTGGGCGGTTAGCTGGCATTACAGGTGTGTGTTTTTGTTTCAAACGGCGGGGAGCGCAGTGTGGCACAAAGGCTGCATTGAGTCAGTGGCCACAGAGGAACAGGAAAAACAAAACAGGCAGATACTTGCAAAGGAGGAGGGCTGTGCAGGGAGAGGTATGCACCGTAGTACACTTCATTTCTGAGGAGACATTCACCCATAAAGACACACACACACACACACACAGAAGCATGCACACACAAACCGATGCACACACACACACACGCAAACATGCAAATGGATTTTTACATGCTTGCACACACACATACTTGCACAGATACACACGGTCATGGCAAAATCCTCTG
>OMKZ01021988.1:0-12234 GCA_900302535.1 Neoniphon sammara | reverse complement strand
GCTCTGTGAGCAAACACTGATGTTTGCTATCTCTGCTTTATGGGGAAAACACCTTTACCGACAACCTAAATAAGCTCCTCAGCCAAGAAAGCCCCAGGAGAAACTTCACAAGTGAACATAACAACTGGCTCTCAGACAGACTCGGGACATTTATAGAGTGATATGTAGGAGGGTGTATGTATAGTCTTTTGTGTAACGTATGCCTTTACTTTGAGACCTTCAGACTCACTATTGTTGCTTTTACCTGATTTTCTTGGATGACTCTATACTGTAACGCATATCTGATACCAGTATGAACTAACAGTGATCTCCAAAACATGTGTATGCAGAGCAACAGTAACAAAAACATCACATCCGTATTTGTGCCCAGGCTTTTCCTCATGGTTTCAAACACATTTCAATTACCATATTTGAATTTTGACTGAACCGAGGAATCTCCCTTGAAGGAATACTTAAACGTTTAGGGCAAAATAATTTCCAAATTTCCAACTTACCCAGACTGAGACATGATGTTTGATACCATTTTCACCTCTGTACTACTGGTTCCATTCCAATGGGTAGCATTTCATGTTAGCTTAGCATAAAGACTTAAGGTCTATAGGAGTCATTAGCCCAGCTCCGTCAAAGTGAAAAATTAAACCTTACAGAATTATTTACACATTGTATCACATGTATTTGAAATACATGTCTTGGAAATTGTTTTAGGAGAAGTTAGATGAACTATAACCACTGAACAAGTTTATCCTCCTGTGGGTGATAGTTCCTACCATCTAACTTCTCCAAGATGTGTATTTCAAAAACACATGATAAGTAAATAAGACAGCTTTGGAGTTGCTGTAAGGTTTATTTTTTCACTTTGATAGAGCTAGGCTAATGACTCCTGTAGACTTCAAGTCTTTATGCTAAACTAACACAAAATCATATCACACTACTGTATTACTAAGATTACGTCCTGCTACATCATGTACTGTAGTGCTTGATAATTACATAAGTCTGTCTTAACTTTACATGATCATCCTTGTCAAAGTGCAGTGTAGCTTCACGTAAAGGATTAACAGTCTGACAGATAGAGACATAGAAATCCTGCTTGTTGCTGCATAGTTGCTAATCTAGTGCGCCTTCCCCCTAAAAGAACTCCATGTAAAACTGAAATGTTGTTATTTGCAGCCATTAGAAATACTCCGGGCGAGAAGGATTGCTTTTACAATACAATGGAGGCAGGCATCATCTTTTAGGGTGCAAATAGGGTGTGGATTACTTAACATACACAATGGGTGAAAAGTCAAATGCTTGTCAAATAATTGTTATCAAAATGGACAGGTTTTATTGCTTGAAAATGCTGCATGTGTTTCATGACCATTACATCATCAGGTAAAAAGTGCGTGACCAACAGACCAGTGATGTACTACAGATGCACACAGGTTTATGGATAATTTCCACCTCTTTTTCTGACAATTTACAGCATAGCCCCCTATCAGCCATTAAAATATATAGGGGAGTACACCCATTTCACTCTTAGTAATCTACCCATCTACTTAGTAGTACACTGACCTCATCAATTATCAGTAGAGCCGTGCAGACAGACTGTCCACTGCACAGCCGGTGCAGTCGCCTTTGTTTCAACACTATCTTCCATGATATCACTACAAGGTCCATTCCAATGCTATTTCATCTCTGCAGGGCTAGATTATAGTTTGTTTATTTTGACATTTCCATGGAGAATGAAAAAAAGGATGTAGATTAGAAGAATTCAATACTATTTGAAGTGGGGAACATTTCCACCTCCACTCTATCCAAAGACGTCACATTGCCCCTAATGTCAAGGACACTGACTGGTCTCAAGGCATTCATTTTGAGTTATGTTCCAAGCTTATAGTAAATCTTATTTACTAATTTCCACAGGCACGCAATGCAAAATGAAAAGCAAGGATTGGACAAAAAGAATTCTAAACTATTAGACACATGAAGGTAAACATTGGGAATAAATATGTTTTGCTTAAAGAAAACAATTAATTGGAAGCATAAACAAAATGAGGCTTTGTTGGGATGTGCATTTGGTGTTTATTGTTTGTTGGATTACATATCAGTGTTTTGAATCCACAAATATGCTTATTTCCAGTCAGGTCATGTCAATAGTGCTCTAGAAAGACTAAATTGATAACATCCAGGCACATTTAATCACAGTCAGTTATAAATTGTTTTTGTATGCCTGTTTGCACACTGATCGTTCTATCAGTCTATTCTATAATAGTTAAGAATAGGAGTTTTTCATAGTTTTAACATGACACAGAGTCAGGTTGCATTAATGTTTTACACAGGCATGAAACCTGTGCCCCTTCAAATGAAATGTTATGAAATATGGACTCACCTGTCATTCTCTTTGGACTGACTGTGAGTGAGTACACTCCGAACCAGAGTTCAAATGTATTTCTTTTCAGTGACAGTCCTACAAGACGTATGATGCCTGTGGGAGCGATACGGTTGCCGTTCTAAGCCGTCTTTGACAGATGACTCACCATAATGAAGAAAAAAAACCAAACACTAAATTACCTTTTCATTTGCACCACTGCTAAAAATAAGTTTCCTCCCCGCTAAGGAGGCTCGACAAAAGCAGCGGGCAGCTTTGGCGGAAACAAATTCGACATGTACCCTCTGTCACACGTTTTGGATCAAAGCGGAGGACTTGACTGCTATTGTGCAGTAAATCCTGTTGATATCCACACAAACATGACCCCTCTGACTCCCACAACAGAGAGGCAGAGCCATAAACCTCGCCACAGCCACAGAACATTTCCATTCAGGATTCTGCTGCTTTTGGGGCCGAGCCAAAACAGCATGAGGAGTGATTATTATTTTGCGGCCATTTCTCAGGAGACCCCACAGAGGAGGTGAGATTTGTTGGACGCCAAAGGGGCTGCGGAGAATGGCCCTTGGTTGTTATGGCAACGGTCACTCAGCAAAAATTTTCAAATGGACAATGAAATCCAACATGGGGATGATTTTCTTAAGTTTCATGTTCAGTTATGAAAGTTTTTGAATTAAAGAGATTGGATGGATAGATGGATGGATGGACAGATAGATAGACACGCACACACACACACACCAAGGGCATTTTACGTAATTACCTGTTATTTATCTATGTAACTATTTATGAATTTATTTATTTGAGCATTTAATTATTTATTTTCATAAAGTTTTCTTCACAGGAAAGGATAACCGCATAAAAAAATCTTATTATGGGCCATTCATTTTGTCAGACACTTTCGCACAAACTAAGCCAGCTGCTCTGTCGTGTCCATGACGGCTGTATCCTACCACAGGCTGCATCAACACTTCCTCATGTCCTGCTACAGTGACGCGAATCCTTGCCATGCGGCCCGACATAATCACCACATGTCAAGTGTTCTTCACGGCTGCTTTGCTACTGACAGGGCGTTTATCTGCTGTATCCTCTGTTTTCTCTGGGAAGTGACTCGGGGCTTTATTTTAAGCCATAAAGCCCTCAAGAGATAGTGCTGTTTTGACAGCGTATATGTTTGTCTATGAGCTGTCCAAGGCCTGACTGAATGACCTATAAAAAAAGGCGCTGGGTAAAGTAAAAACCAGAATACAGAGAAAATCAATTTCAGTTGAGACTAAAAATCATAAAGTTAATCCCAAATTATACCAGCCAAATTCCCACCACAGGACCACTACCATATCACATAACACTGAATAAATCACATTGTTTTTGTTAGTGTAATGCAGTGATGAACCCTTCCTGCAGGTCAGCTATGTATGCCTTTGCATGGTGAGCAGATCAGCCTGAGCCAAGTTCCACTTCAGCTCCCAAAAAAGGATTAGAGGGCACAGATACAGTAGCGACTAGCTAGTGTTCACTTTTTCAGGAGTTATTACAGCCATGAATAGGGACTCTCATTATTTTGGGCTTCATGGTTTCCACTGAGTGGTTTCCAAGAGCAGGTCTCAGAAAGGTTAGCGATGCCGGCGTCTGAGGATTCAATGAACTGCACGATTTCTAAATTTCTTTGCCTTGACGAAGCATATTGTTGCCGAGTTAAAGAAAGGAAAACACTTGACAGTTGTTGTAGGATGGGAGATCATCTGAAGAAACAGAGCGCTTGGTTGCAAAAGCTGCAAAATCTGTTGCTCAAAACCACTTCCGTGCCACCAGACTATTAATGACGCTCTGATTAGTTTCTGTGCAAATGTTCAAAGACTGTTGAGAGCCACTCCACCCAGTGATGTTTGCTAATGGCTTCCTTCAGGAATGGAACAATAAACGCGCAGAGGGATCTGACAAAAGGAAAGCATAGCATGCTGACAGCTTGATGGCAAAAGGCAAAATTTACATAGCTTGCTGCATGGCTCTTCTCAACAACAACATTCTCAGCTTTATAAACTGTGAACTCTGTGTGGCATCTCATTATCAAAGTTTTATTACACTAGTGGTTTGTGTGGCACGAACTCACAACGCAGCCACAATCTCTCACTTGCAGAATAAAAGGGCAGACAGAGTTTGTATCATGTCAACAATTTAAAGTGGTAATCTGCAAGGTCCTTGTTTATTTGTGGTTTCGCTGTGACAATCTTGGCTTTTCTGCTGAGTTTCTATAGGTGGTGCTATTTTCTTTTTCTGTTTAGCCATTGTGGCTGTCACATGCTAACTACCCATTTGCTCTAATATTTACTCAAAATAAATCATTGACAGGTTGCACATTAAAACAGTGTAATGTCAGGCTAGAGGCTGTCTACACATAAGCAGGGCCTATCTTTGCACATGGCTGCTATAAGCTGTGGTGTCAGGCTGTGATGCTAATAAGCTCTGATGATTACTTAACCTCTTCAGCTCTGCCTTTGTTCAAGTCCACAGAACTTTATCTTAAATTCTAGTGGAGATCCTAAAGTTTCCAGAGATACCAAATATGTCCTGCTGAATTACAGGGAAATGTGTATAAAATGATGCACAAGACATGTAGATATTTTCTATTTGATATAATGCTGCAGCCATAAAACAATGGCATCTTGGCTTTGAATATTTCACTCCATATAAGTGTGATGTGGCTTCAATGAAGCTGCAACCACCAGATACACAATATGGATGTGTCACTATCATACAATATGGAAAAAAATAGCTTTTCAAACTTTGTAGCTACTTAAAGTGAAATTTATGGGGGAAAATGCATTCAGGGGGTTAAAAAGTAAAATGTAATCATTCAGTGAAGACCCTCACTTTGTCCCTAAAGTTCTGTCCTGGGGTGCCACTAGGTCAGCAGCTGGGTACACAACTATGTTCCCATTCTGGTTCAGGTATGCAAGTTTAATAACCTCTTCTGGATGCACTGACCACAGCGCTGAGTCTGACACACTGACTCCATAACCTCAGAAAAAGGTGACACTGACCTGCAGAAACTGTGTGAGATGGGTGAAAGACGGGGAATGCGATGCAAGGCAGGTGGTGTTATTTGTGCTTCCCATGAGAGGTCAGGGCACTGCAAGTTGGGGGCTTTGTAACGACTTGGCCATAGAGTGTGGATGGAAAAATGAGCAGCTTGGTTTCAACAACAACAAGAGCATGTGCAATGAAGGCTGTGAACGGTGAGGGACTGATTGAGTAGCAGAACTGATCCTCCGGAGAAAAGTGCATGACAAAGACTGCTGCAGGCCTTTAACAACTGATGTCAATGTAATTTGACAAAAAGCCTAATTTCAAAACATTCAACTGTTCTTACCATTGCACTGTTCAAACCTTGCCTTGCATTTTAAGCGCTTACCCTCTCCTGAAAACATAAACCCCTGTCACAAATCAGTGCGTCACGGTCAGGTGAGCACTTGAGTATCGTTTTGGAGCCACAACATATCCTCAGGCAGGCTGTAGCAGATGAAAGCAGCACAGACAGCGACCTGACATGTTTCTCTCAGTGACTCAAGTATGTTAAGTAGCTCAAATTGGATGCTTGACAAAGGTTCTGGAGATCCCTGAACCATGAAGCACACTTGCTCCCTTTTAGGAGTTTCTCCTTCACGTATTATGTAGTCTCACCAATCTAAAAGTTATGAGGCATGGGAGTTTCAGCTAAAACAGTTTTGACCACAGAACCACAACAAGCCAACATAGCGTTCATGCTAACAAGATGACAATTTATGTCCTTCTTAACCATCTTCCAGCCTTATAACCCTCCCCCTTACATAGGACCTCCTGAAATTCTCCCCTTCTGGCACCACAGCTGCTCAGAGCCAGGGGCGTCTCAGTGGGGGAAAAGGGGGACTGACTACCCAGGGCCCAAAGGTGGAGGGGCCCCCCTAAGACCTGAAACTAAAATAATTATTCTGGACTACAGTTTTCAATTTGGTTTAAAGTAGACTAATTTACTATGGATATTTAGCAAAATAAATCTGACTTGTGGGTCCATTAAATAAGAATGGACCCTTTGACCCAGCTTGCCCCCCTTTTCTGAAAATGGTCTTGATTTGACATAGCTAGTAGCCTTAAGTGGCTAATTGATTTAGATCAAGCTGAGGTTTTTGAAAGGTTGAATAAATGATTCATTAATAGCTGCTGAAGTGTATTGATGAAATGTAATAATTTTGCCTAAATCATATAGAATTATTTCTGCATAAAGAAGCAATACGCAATTATTCATGAAGGCATTTCATTCGATTGATAAACTGTAGTACACATTAGCTACATAATTTTGTGAAATTTTCCAGTTTCAATTAATATGGCCGCATGTGACTTTTTGAAGATAAACAAGAAAAATTGTGGTGGTGGGGGCCCCAAAAATTGGCTTTTGCATGGGCCCCAGAAATTTCTGTAACGCCCCTGCTCAGAGCTGAGACATGATGTTCAAACAAAAACGGCAGATTGCTTCACCCTGGTCACTGGCGCTGCTGTGCTCCTCAAAAGAAAAACAACTGTGAAGAGCTTTCCCAGCTGCTCATAAAGCAGACTCATTCATACTGCACTTCATTGTGGAAGGACAACGTACTACTCATTGTCAACAAAGCAAAATACCCACGTGTGGCAAGTGTGAAAAATTCTTGAAACAATAATCCACAATGTTTTGCTGCTCTCAGTTTATGATTGCTATAACACAAAAGTAAGTCAAACAATGACCCAGTTCATTAAAGCTTTTACATTTGCTGTTTAGAACAGCAAAGCTTTTATGAACTGGGTCATTGGTTGAATCCTTTTGAATCACGCATTTTACATTTCCAGAACTGGGTAGACAACATGAGCAGTGCTAAAAATCTAAGAAAGAAAATGTCACAATGCAGGACACACTGTTTGATGGACAAGTGATCTTTGGGAAGTGCAGTGCAGGAACGCCACAGCAGTGACCGCTTAGCACCGAAGATGGAGATGAAATTACCACACGTCTAGCCCTGGCCTTTTCTCTGTAATTAATTTTTTTTGAGTCTGGACTCAAATACAATTTCCTGATTCCCTGTCATAGGCACAAATCTGGCTGCAAAGGGAGGAGCCCTGTACGACAAGTCTCTAGCAATTACCGTGGAGTTCAGTGAGTTCATGGGCAACCCCCTTTTTATAATCCGTGAGACAAGACAAGAGTAGAAAACGTCAAAATCCCAGCCTATCGCTTTGAGTTTCAGTTTGTGTCCGTTCTTTCTTGGGTCATAACCCTAGAACAGCTCTTTGAATCACTCTGAGGTCCAGTCCACTTCTTATGTATTAAGCTGTATCCCACCGTTGCCCAGCAACCTCATCAACAGTCACTGATAACAGCCTGGTTTGTATCAACCACAAGCTGGGATGAGAGACAAAATAAGATATTTCGGACTGCATCACTTATCACATTTCCAGACTATTTATGCAGCCCTATTTTGGCGAATGTGAAGAAACCTAGTAAATATTTGGTCAAGATAAGCAATTGCTTATTGAGTTAAATGGTTTTACGAGGCAGTGCTGCAAAAGCTTTGCTTCTGTGTGGGGAAACCGTGGGTCGGCTGATTGAGGAAAGACATTAAGTGAAGCATTTCCTGTAGGATTCTTTACAGATAAACACCTCCCCACACAGTTGTTTGAAGCCAAACAGGAAAACGCAACAATGCTCTGCTTCTTCAGTCTAAATCCTTGGCTGTAATAACATCCGTCATCATTGAATTGTTACTGAATTTCAACTGATTGCTAGCTCCAGAGAGATAGGTACTTTTTTTTTAGAAAGACATGCTGATAAACTTGCCTGCATAAAGTGGAGATGCAGAGTATTTTTCAATTCTTTGGCTAGACATAAAAAGTATTATATCAAACCAGATGCAAGTGTGTCATTTGTCATTTGGCATGGATCATTTAGTTCTGGGACCAAAAGAACCAGAGCCAACATCCAAGAGGACCATCATGGGTATATTGAGTCCTGCTCTGGAAGTCTTGGAATGTTGTGACTCCAAAAACTGATTCACCATCCTTATGGAGAAACTTCCTTTTCCTGGAAGTTGAACATTCCACATTTACATACACAGCAGGGGCACTACAGCATTGCGCTAATCACCCATAAATGGTTTGGTAAATTTAATAAGCTTACAAACCACTAAATAACCTAGTGCAGGTTTTCCGTGATGTTGCTCCAGGGGGAAGGAGACCTCAGCTTAAGGTTTTTAGCTTAAGGCTGGATATTAGCCAGCATGATAGCTTTTGTTCAACTGGTTTTCAATGTTGTCTGGATTCACAGATGTGAAAAAGAATAGCTGCTGACGACGTCTGTCATAATCTATAAAAAATTACCTTAGAGAGCCCAGATTTTTCTTTTTGTACCTGAACAAGTCTAGTCAGGACCAAAAACATCAACACAACTTTAGCAAAAAGTAGCCTATATCAACCATACTTTTATACCAAGGTAAAAGACAAAATAGAACACATAAAACCACAAATATGTAAGCTTTCAGTGAACACCTGAAGGGTTATCTACTTGACAGACATTTTTAAGATCTGTTTTGTCAGATAGATTTAGTAAACAAAGGATTTCTGCCTCTGAGACCAAACACACTGAGAAGTTCTCAGCATCAGATAACCATCTCACATAGGCCTTTTGTAAAGACTTTGGACTCTAGAAGAGGCACATATGAACTCTACGATCCAGCTGTCTCAAACCCCACTGATAACAAGAAATAACATGAAACTCAGGATGTCACATTTTTGCACATATTTATACTGAATAGATGTTGATATGACATGTATATCAACAGCAAGCATGAAGCTACAATAAAAATCAACTGAGACAACGCCATCCATGGCTGGTAGCTGCTTCATTTAGTGAGATCAGGAGCAAAGTATCTTTATTAGTTTATTGGTTTAACAGTTTCCGAAGCTGTTTTAAAGGGAAATGCCACTCTAAAAGACATTATTTATTTTTAGCTAACTTTAGCAAATTTTAATCCGCCTATGGACGACTATCTCAACCATCTCGACTTTCATTTTGGCACTGAATTCCCTCTGGTTTTCAACAGTGGTGCGGGCCATTGCATTAGCATCTACTGTATTCAACCTCAAAATATTTGCAGGGATACTACCCCTTCACACCCGGTGGCCCCTGAATGAGCAGGTGGTCCAAAGAGCTGATGAACCTCCAGTGGTTCACTCATGCACTAAACACCTGCTGAAAGGTCTCATCTAGCTGCTCCCAGAACGTAATGTGCAGAGCTTGGAGCCAACAAGACTACTTCAACCAGCCAGGCAGAAACGAACGCCTCAAGCTGGGTTCAACAGACGGTAGGTCAGGCACATCTGACATAGATTTGACTGTATAGCAAATGAGGTGTGGTGCCTATCCTTCAGTAAAACCATTACACCTGATGTAAACAATCCCAGGATGTTGGGATGAGAAGATAGTACCGTGCCAGGGTGTGGAGTAGAAGAATACCTGGAGGGGATGTGCAAACAAGCCCTCACTGAGAGGCTATTTCTGTCTGTTGCGTGTGACTGCTGGGTCGACTGATCCACGCCCATTCTCCATAACTGCTGGCATTTGAGAAACTCACCTAATTGTGTGTTTCTTGATTTGGCTGGGCTGTCGGGGCTGTGCAGGTCTAGACCAATCCTCCCTTTTATCCATGTCCCTTTTTCTCCTCTTTCAACTCTCTCCCGCTTGCTCTCACTCTCGTTCTCACAATGCAGAAGAGCTTCAGGGGAGTGTAAATTGAGGAGATATTTAACATGCTTTCAATATGTGAGAGGGAAACAGTTCAAAGTTGCTGATAAACAAAATATTCTTCACGGGGAGGAGACACACTATGTGATAGGCCTTCATGCGAAGTCCGTCAGCTATGTGAAAACATCCTTGATGAGCTGAGATTTGCTAAGGCTTTCACTGACGACGCAAAACAAGGAGGGGTATTGTGGAGCCTCATGTCGTGTTGAGTGAGCCGAGAGGCAATCAGAGCGATTTCTGTCCAAGCCTGTGGCAGAGACAAGGAGGGCATATGGAACAAGGCTCCCAGGATATTTATGTATGCTGCAGTGCTATGCCAGGAATGTGGACATGGCAGGTGACCTCTCTGTATCTCCAAATAAGGCTGGCCAATGGTTTATTGCTGCTATTGCCCAGGTCACCACCATTTGTGTTTGTTTACTGAAGGAATGTGTGTGGAGCCATAAAGGAAAGCCACTGAAAAAAAACATAATGTCTATGGTGATGAAAAGATAGTTTTTAAAAACTGCTGAGCATGAAGTGTGTGTGGGAGAGACAGAGAGAGAGAGAGAGAGAGAGAGAGAAGCAAGATGGCTTCATGTCCTTCTCTACTGACCCAAGAGGAAATACAGCCAAGCTGGCGATATGTGATTATCCAATAGTGATAATTTGTGAGTTTCCCCATTTATTGTGTCATTGTGTTGCAGAAACCTCAGCAGAAAATTGCAGAGCCCAAGTCCAATGATGACTAAAGTGGTGTTTTCACATATTGTATATACTGTAATGATGAATCTCAGTAACAAAAGGCTCTACATTGCATCAAGGAATATTCATATTAAATAAAACCATGCTGCTTCTCTTTACATACATTGCCTGCTTTGCTATTGGTATTGATTTCACCCCTTACTACTCGATTTTCCCTCAAATTTCCCCTAAAGTAGCTTCAAATTTATATATTTTTTTCATATTGTACAACAATGTCACATATATATTGTGTATGACATAGTTGTAATGCTTCATTGAAGCTACATCACACTTATACTGAGTGAAATATTCAAAACCAAGATGCAGCATTTCATCAAATAGAAAATATCTACATGTTTTTTTGTACACATTTCCCTGGAATTCAGCAGGACATGTTTCGTATCTTTGGAAACCTTGGGATCTGCACTAGAATTTAAAATGAAGTTCTGTGGGTTTGAACGAAGCTCGACTACGCAGCTATGATGAACCCATCGATGGGACTGCCAAGTAGTAAGGGATTTTAATAAAGGAAATGAATAAAGAATAGTGGATTTACATGGGTTCCCTTCATCAGAGAGCTTCATTAAAAAGGAAGAATCCTTAATATTGTATTCACTGTACAAAGTGACCCACAAATGACTGACAAAATGACCCACAAGATTTTCATGGCTATATTGCTCCCTGTGAAACCCAACTGTGAGTATATTTTTGAGTGTTAGCAGTAAACAGCTGGGTAACAGCTGCGACATCACTAATGGTCAAGCAGAGACTGTTGTATTAATTCACCAAATTTGGAGAAAACATTTCAGCAGAGGCCCCATTAGAATTAAACAGGATCGGCAGTTACGCTCTCAGCAGCAATTATATCAGATGATTCAGAACACCCAAACGTCTTTTCCCCTCGTCCCGCTGAGCTCTGGAATGCAAATTACATTGTCCATGGAAGCCCATGAAAAGAAGCTGGCACACCGTGACCTCCTAATAGGCTGAAGATGGAACTGGATCAAGGGTACATTCCTAGACACTATTAGATATTTAGAAATCGCGGAGTGGCTGAGCCTGTGGCTACGAATGTCTTTTCCCGTGCGCAGGATCCAGCTAATGGTCCTGGCTCGGGCGCAGCAATGTCATGGGTGAACACTCCAATGAGTAGTTTATTAGGAATTAGTGGGAGGAGGGAGGGGCTCCGTGAAGGAGGCGCACAGGTGGTCAACTGGAGGTCCGCACTGCTGGAAAATGGAGTTTTTGCACAAGAATGTATCAGAGCTAATGGGATCTGTTCTAACGAGCCTAAAATGCAATCAATCAGTAATTGCTCACAATAATCAAGACAATAAAAAAAATC
>OMKZ01021987.1:0-11873 GCA_900302535.1 Neoniphon sammara | reverse complement strand
CACACACACACACACACACACACACACACACACACACACACACACACACACACACACACAAGAAAACACACTCAAACATCTGGCCAAAACAAAACAAGTAAAACGTGGATCAAAGAGAGTATTTTTTCTTTGGCCAAAACTGAATGCACAATGGAATGATGCATCTACACAGCATGGATCTCTATAGGGCCTCATACACGACTAAGACTGAATGATTCAACACAACTGATAGTCACATGCGTGTTGGTGTGTGTGTGTGTGTGTGTGTGTGCCCTACCCCTGCAGTCAGCAGCATCGCTGGCCCTGCGGCGGTGCCTGTTGTTGGAGTTGAGCATGGTGATGTAGCCGCACTGGTGCTCCAGATCCACATGCTCCTTCAGTGTCCGCAGGGCCTTGTGCACACACATGTTGGAGTAGGAGAACTCTGCACGGGAAGGAGAGAGAGAGAGAGAGAGAGAGGCAGGCTGACAAATACATCGACATACCACTTTGAGTCATATCTGGACAAATTCAATCTGTTATCAACTGTCTTTGTAAGGCAGAAATGGAATCAATGGGAATATCCCAAAAGTGCGCTCCTGCACTCCACACAGGGCTACAGCAAAGCACTGGAAGTGACAGACGGGATTTTCTGTAGATTATCTTATTGAAAAGTCTTGTATCAATCTCATATGACACACATTTTTCCAGCAGATGTAATATTCTGAAAGCAAATGTATTAGGCGGATGAGTCTTGTGTTACTGTTAAGCTGGATACACAATAAAAGGCTTCAAAAAGAAAAGGATTCGGAGGATTCAGAAGCTTCATAGGATGTTTAAGAGCTGAGCCTTCAAAGCCAAAATCAGCGAATGTTTGAGTCACCACAGAAAGGACCACATTTTGCTCGCTGGATTGAGGTACTGTTAAATCATTTAGGCACAACATAGCACTGACATTAATCCATCAATTTTAGTAGTGTGTAATGATATTATTGAGTTAATCCTACTGTAAACCCTAAGAAAGTCTGTCTGGTTCCACTGAACTTCCACCGAACACTTTCTGACCCCTGAGTCAGCCTCCCTGTCAGTCTCAATGGATCTGCTCCAGACGGTACAATACTAAGATATCACACTCTTCGTTCTATAGTTTTGAGCTCTGGGAGAGAAGGGTACTTAATCAAAAATAATATCCTTAAATTGAGAGTCATTTCCCCTGCAGAGTGAAAGTTCTCTCCCATCATTTTATTCAATATCACCGAAAATGTGGAGCAATCCTCAGCTGATTTTCTTGAGTTTAAATAAAGGCTGAATGAATAGAAATGAATGAATGATCACCTCCCATCCTGTGTAAATGGCACAGACATCCATTAAAGATTAAGTTTTACTCAGTTTTTAGGATTTTCTTTTCAAATATACTGTGGCTTAGGACAAGAATAATGTTCTTCATAATATTTTACAAATAAATGTAGCTAAAAGTTAAACTGATTAAGTTAAACTGAATGGACCTGAAGACCTCTGCAGTAGCCCTGAGGACAGTCAGCATGTCATGACCAGATATATCAGTATAGTATTCGTATTGTATTAGTATAGAAGTTATACAGGGTCAAATCCCAATTAATTTTACAGCCATATTGACACAACTTACCTCCTTTCAGATCCTCCTCATCAAATGGGAATGGGATGTGAACCGTTTCTCCGTGGCCGTGCATTCCATGACCCTGAGGGCGCGCGCGCACACACACACACATGCGCACACACACACAGAGTGAGATACCACGTTCTGTGATCACTGTAAGCAAATGAAGAGTGAAACAGCTAACAGTGTTAGCCAGCACTCCTAACTTTATCAGGCCTTGATGTGAATTACATATACAAATATACAAGTTTTTAGTACCCCTTCAACATGCCACCATTAAGCTGGAGTTTTTTGTTTGTGTGCACCCATTAAAGCTTTTGATACAGGCCTGAAAAGATGAGCTTAACTCTAAAGTAAGTCTGAATGTCTAACTTGTTGCAAGCTCCAATAATATTCTTAAATCTCAAGTCTGACCTAAACTTTAGATACTAAATAAGAAAATCCTAACCCAACCTGAGCCTGTCAGACTCAGCTGGGCCCTTTGGGTGCCCCTTGTGTGTGTGTGTTCACCTGGATGAGGACAGCAGAGTGTGTGAGGGCATCGTTGAGCATGGTCAGCACGTTGGACGTAGGGACGACTCCGGGGTCGTGACCCCAGGAAGTGATCAGCAACCTGTCATAAACCTGCAACGGACAACACTGGCTCAACAAAGGAGTCTTCCACAGCCAGCAGCCGCTGCCTTGGCTGTAGCCATCAGGAATGCAGCATGACGGTAAATAACATCATGTGCTGTATGTGGGAACACAGCTAGCTTTGTTCCAGCAGCTCATAATTCACCCTGCTCAAGTGTGAGTATGAAGAAGGATACTCTGAAACATCTTCCCAGTGTCTCTTTCCACGACAATTTGAAGGTTCAAGTACTTAATAAACCATTGTATTGGTGTTTGAATTGGTTCATTCTAGGAGGTGAGAAAGAAAAACATACAAGAGGAATCATTTCTCTCTGCAAACTTGTTACCAGAAAAGGCTCTAAGTAGCATGACGCCATCATGTGCCTCAATATCTCAGCCTAATGGTATGATGTCATTATCCATCCCACTATGCAAAACATGAACTCCCGATGAAAGGCTTCAGATGAAGTTGAAAGATGACTTTTCCATGACTCCATAACTGAGTATGAGCTCTTCCATGAGCTAAAAATGTTCTTTCCCGGTTTGTTTGGTTTCAGTGGATCAAAGTTCTGAGGGAGTAAACAGTCTGGTTTACACTACAATTAGCGCTTTCTGCAGAGAAAAAAAAACATCTGAACACTAACATCTAAAGCAACGAATGTGTGAGTCAACTGGGAAAATACTTCTTCTATACTCCGGTAATGTGGCCCATTTGTAAAAATCCTTTGACATTTCCCTGACTTCCCCAGAGAATTCATCAAATCCCCCGGTGTTCCTAGTCTGGAATGCAGCACCAAAAATTCCATGATATTCCAGAAATTCCATGACCAGTGGGAAGCCTGGAAGTTGAAAAATGCAGGGTGCATGTCGTACTGTGGCTGTGATGCGCCCGATGTATTGATAAGAAATGAAGGCTGAGAGGCACAAAGGAAGCAGCCTTGTTTTGCCTCATTTTAACCCAATTACCTGGAATTTTAGACAAACTTGGCATAATGTCTGAAACTAACCTGGAATGCCGGGGAATTCGGACTAACCTGGAATATGTCTGGAAGTTTGCGGAGCCTGGAGCCTTTGGAGAGCAACAGAGACGGTGGGCCTTGGCCGGTCACCTGGTACAGATACAGCTTGAACCAGATGGAGCTCACCTCGGGGATGGCCGGGCCAATGTGCTGCCAGGACAAACACACACACACACACACACACACACATGGACGCAGACACAAACTTAAGTGCACTGGAGTGTAAATAATGCATGCACGTGTACATATGCTCATGCTGACACACTTTTTTTTTGGTCTCATTTCTCACGTACTTAAAACAAAAAAGAGGGCAAAAGGAAATAATTTGGTGTCGTCGATGTGTCATCTCCCTACATTAGAATATCCTTCCGTCTCTGTTGCTGTTGTTGTTGTTCTGTCAGAGAAGTAGAAATTGAAACTGCTATCAGGGATGTGTGAATAGGAAAAAAAAATTCATTGAATCCCACTTCACTGAGTCCCAGCAGTCTGAGAATAAACAGCAGCGTGAATGGCACAACAAGAGTTTAACTCCCTCTCTTTCTCTCTGCGTGCTCAGCCAGAGAGCTGGAACACAGCCAGGCAGTGGAATTGCTTGCGAGCCGCTCTCTGTTTCCCTGCTCTCTGTCTCTCTCTCTCTCTCTGTAGTCTTGTTGTTGGAGGCAATTGCAGGCTGAGTGTTCACACAGCACACACACACACCCAAACACAGTCACACACCACCCCGGGCTGTTCACACTGCACACATAAGTGTATACACACAGCGACAGGCCAAACACACACGGGCTCAGCCAAACACAGCGCGCGCACACACACACATACACACAGACATGAATAGCTCACTAAAATCCAAACACACGGATCTCTCTCCATTCCCACCACACACACACACACACACACACACACACTGCTTCATCCAACATGCCAGCATGCCACAGAGTATCCTTCTGCTCTCCCTCCCTCCAGGCTTCAGTACCTGAGGCGTGCAGCTGCTGATGGGCCTGATTTCGTTGCTAAGCGGTGCCATGGAGACCAGCAGCTTGTAGTTCTTGTTGAGGACGCGGCTGCAGGTGGCCGGGTCCAGACCCAGCAGGCTCTCGCAGCGCAGCATGTCCAAGGGGAAACCTGGCGGGGCAAGAAGCCGGCGGGAAAGAGACACAAAAAAAATAAAATAAAATAGAGGAACAGTGGCATTTGCTAAGGGTCATTTTTACTGCATGTTCCTGTGCCCTCCATGAGGTGCTTTAAGTGCTCTCGAATGGCTGAGGTACAATTTCAGAACAACAGCAGCACCGAGGATGAAGGGCAGATAGAGATCCTGGAAGGCTGCACGCCAACCTACAATAGATGGTGACTCGGCCAATTAGAACGAATGGGAACAACAACACAACATCACATCCAAGCAGCACTATTATCTACAGGAGAGAGCCAAGTAATACAGCTTGGAACACAAACAGCTGTGCATTTTAATTAACCACTTTAACTGACCACTTCCAGCAAAATCAGAATCAGATAAGTATTGAGAGTTTTGAGAAAAACTGCATTAAAGCAGATAAAGATGTGGCTGAAGTACCAAACATACATAACTGAGAGAGGTAGTATTAAAGGTATATACCATGGAAAGGTTACACCCCAAATTAGCAATGAAAGTTCACTTTTTGAATACAAATGGGAAAAAGTAAAGCTTGACATAAATTTATTTTATGTGTATTCACATGTATGAGTGGGATGAAGGGATGAATATTAATGAAGGTTACCTATTTGTATTGTAGGTGGGACAACTCTAGTGGAATACCTAATTTTAGTTAGGGTGACAACTCAGAGTACATGAAATGTCATTAAGTACATCAAAGTGTCATTAGCATATATCATTATATAAATTATATTGTGACATGAATATTTATATATCATTATATGAACATCAATATATCACATATATTATTAATAATTGGTGATATTGACCTTTCACAGATAAAACAGTCATGCACAGAATGCAGCTGGTCAAAGAGGTTTAGACACTGATGTTGTGCATTGATTCTACAAACCAGAGAGGAACAATCATGTAGAAAACCCAGTTTACACAGCCTGATTGCTATGTTAATGTTGTCTCAGATTATAGTAGGTTGTAATGATGCTGTTTGTTATGTTACAATATTTCTTAGAGTTAGGGTTTGGTCAAATAATAGCTTTTGCCGATAAACTCTTGGAAGAACCAGGAAAATCTGTCATCAGGTGTATCGGTCATTGCAAATCTGAATTCAGCATGAAAGCTAATTCAGAAGTTGTGCAGCGCTGAAGCAACCGTTTATAAAACAGCGTCTGGTCTGCTGGCAGTTCACAGAAATGTCTTTGTTTGTATGTTTCTAACTGAACAATTATCACCGTCACTACTAGGCTCAAAAATCCTGTATCAGCCAGGGTTTAGTTTAGCCTCAGCCAGCAGGCTCTCACGGCGCAAAGCATCCTGGGGAAGACTAGGAGAGCAGATGAGGAGGACTGAGAGACAGACGATCAGGACTGAGGCGTCCTGCCAACCCAAACAAAAAGCATCTGGTGACTCACTGGTAACTACAAGGAAACGGAGAGATCTGCTGTGTTGTGGCTGGAAGAGTTGAGGGAGTTACTCTCTGCTGCTCCCCCTATAGGGAGACGAGCTGAAAGAATACAGAGTGTGCCTCTATCCAGAAACACACCGCCATTTTCAGGGGAAACTGGAACTGGAGGGGTGTGAGGCAAGAGTCCTGCCAAAACAACAACTATCTTCTTGTTCGGCAGCTCCAGAAGAGTGAAACCTGAGAAATTGAGATATTTAGACACTTCAGTATTTAGAATCTTCAATACTCATCGATCTCCCGGGACTAAGAGGTTAATTAAAGTCCAGTCTGCATCAGCCCACTAAACAGTGTGGTCATCTGCTCTCAGCTGTCTGATGAGCCGGTGGCGGTGATTCAGCCTCTGCACATTTAGGTCACAGTTTGGGATAACCAGCTGGGATTTTGCTAATTGGCATATTCAAAACACGGGCGTTCCAGTGACAAAACAGTCAATTTGATTTAGGTCATTAAATATTTGCAGCTCCATGGCAGAGCAATTTTGTACAATTTTTACTCTCTATTTACTGATGGGTTAGAGCCCTTACCTGCCTCATCTCTGGCCAATGACCATGAACAGAAACATCCATTACAGGGTGTTTACAGGCTACTGTTTTGTATTTTCATAGATTCTAGGGCTAAATTTCAAATGTTCAGCTTTGAGTAACACACACACACACACACACACACACACACACACACACACACATACACAAAGTCGATGGCCAGTGTCAATATCACCAAGATAACCTTCTGCCCATTGATTATACTTGGTGATTAAGGTTACTCTGTACTCTGCTGTCAATAGTGAGAGTTTCTGTCTGTGTGTGTGTGTGTATGTATGTGACAGCTCTCTCTCTCGCTCTCTTTCTCTAAAACCTCGGTCACACGCTTATTTCACTTTGCATCTCCCCAGTTCTCACCCTCAATTCCTGTTGTGGCAAACCAGCCTGACTGATGCGTGTGGTTTTCAAAGTGTGCTCGCAACATCATAACAGAACGATGACTGCATTTTTTATCACAAGTGGTGTTGCCTGTCAGCAGAAAACTAATGTCAGGCAACAAAAAATGGAGCAAGGGAAAGGGACAGAAGTAGACAGAGGTTTGCATTGTGTTTGCAGAAGTTTGCATTGTGCATGCTTGCATGCAGGCCAGTTAATAATTTACAGTGACCTGCAATCTTGGCATTAAACAAACGTTATCTAGATGCATTTACAGTGTTATTCATCTTGTTCTTGTGTGTGTAGTTAATGGGTATGAGAGCGAGTGTGATAGGCCCCTGTGTAGTTACCTATATTGGGTATATCGGGCCCCTGGTCCTGAGTGAGTTCCTTGTTGTAGCGCAGGAAGAGGATGGTGTTCTTCAGGGTCAGGGCGTGGTCAAAGTAGCGCTGGGCCTCGCCCTCCGCTGTGCTCTCCACCTGAGTACAGAGATCAGGAAGGAGCTTCATGTACAGTGTGTGTGTGTGTGTGTGTGTGTGTGTGTGCAGGCATGTGCTGATACCTGTGAGCACGTGTAAACATCAAGCTTATATCACATATGGCCAAATATTTGGTGCCAGCCCAGGCTTGCCCTGTGTGCGTGTGTATCTCTTTGCTACATCGAGCCAACATCCCTTGATGTTTCATAGCAAATGCCAGCTTCCATCAAGGCCCATATTGAGACCTCACCAAGAGAATACATTAATTAATCTTTGTTTTTGTTGCTGGCATCATTGGTTTTACCTTTTCCAGCTCGGCCAGGAAGCTGTCCAAAGTCTCATCAGACAGCTTGCCCACCTCAAACATGGTGACTGCATGGCTCTTCAGGTTCTGACAACAAGACAAAAACCCAAGATGATCCCTGTGAATCTGTTTCTATTAGACTGTCAAACATTCACAGCTTTGTGTGTGTGTGTATGCACATCGCGTCACTGACCGGGGACAGGTTGCCCATCATGAGGAAGGCGGTGAGTGTGGAGTCAAAGAGGAAGGCGATCCTCTTTGTGGGTGCAGCTGGGATGCTCAGGCTGCTGACGCTGGCTGTGTCTGCTAGCCAAACAGAGAAAAACACATAAAGAACAAAAACAAAAACTAGAAGAAGAATTCTAGACTGCAGGATTAGTGCATGTAGTAGTATAGCTGGAATAAGCGCTTACACATCCCCAAAAATTTCATCTACTGATCAAGTGATTGGTTTATCTGTTCACTGTCAATTTTTTCAAATACTTTTCTTTTGAAAATAAATCCCAGCATGCCCTGGGATGACCCTCTGGGGCCCAATTGTGGAAGGCTGCCTGAGCCTGGGTGCAATCCCAGTTAGGCCTGAGTGGACACGTGTATTTGTGTTGAGAACACAAAATGCACAAAATCGCCACTTTGAGAATATCTAGCTTGTTAGACTGAGAATCCACATTACTGAGAACAACACCAGTTAGAATGTGAAAAGTTAAAATGACACCAAAAATATCAATAATGAGAAAATGACTTTCAGACTTAGGGGTTAATTAGTACTGTTGTCTCAAAACATAGTAGTGTACTCTATGTGTGCAAACTTCACAGCATGTGCATGTGTATTTGCTTGTTTGTGTTCACTGAAGAGTATATTTTTATGTGTGTGTGTGTGTGTGTGTGTGTCCAGTCAGACCTTGGTCCTCCAGGCTGGTGGTGTCTGTGTCGGTGGCTGAGGAGCCTCCCTCCATGACAGGACTGCCCTGCTCCCAGGACAGCAGCATCTTCTGGGGGTCCATGGTGCTCCTGGCACAGGGAGACACAGAACAACAGCGTGAAATACTGGCACTCACAAACAGCGTAAAATATCTTCAGTTTACTGTGTGAACGCTGATGGACGTGTTTCAGCTCTGAGCCATCATCAGCATCAGAGAACGTCAGAGCTTACCAACCACAGCCAGAAGGACTCATGCACTCACACCATGTGTGGGTTTATGTGCAGCTGTAGTGGTTTATATATTCACAGCATACTGAGTTTGCCTTGTACTGGGGAAAAATCTAATTTTCACAAGTTTGTTTCACTTCAGTGTTAAAAAATCAACAAAATGGAAATAAAGCCAGTTACGGGGCCACTGTATGTCAATGGAAGGCATCATACTGGGATTTTACTTGGGATTTTAAGTGGAAGGCAGATAGGTGGCTGTATGGATGCAATATATGAATGAACAGATGACCTTAAATGGATGGACTGAATGTTTGGATGGATGGATATTTTACGGCTGCTAGATAGCACATACTTGAGTCTGTTGACAGAGGGGGCGCTCTTCCAGGTGGGGTGCAGCTGGTCGGAGCTGAAGACCTGGCCCTTCTTGACAGCGAAGCCCAGGCGACAGTACATGGAAACTGCATTCTGATGGAGCACAGTAGAAACGCGGTCAAATGGCCTCTGTCATTCGATCCCACTTTGACATTTCACACTGCACCCTTTTGACATTGTACGGATCATTCTGGTCTTCAGGTTTGACACGCAAAATGGTGAATCCTGCTCTTTGATTCCGAGGGACTGACACAAAGGATGTTAACTCTTAACATTGTTGGAAACTTCCTACTGAGCTCCTTTGTAGCTGTGCCGGCAGTATCTCAACATGGTGTTACTTTGTTAATGTTTAGTGAGACAGGAATAAAAAAGATAGAAGACGAGACAACAAAATGGACCCAGAAATGTAAGATATATCACTAATAGCTGTTTCTAACCGTTTTTAAGAGTTTTAAAGTGGATTACGAATTTTTCCTTTCCTGTCCCGCACAAAAATGTCAACTACCGTAAGAAGGGTGAGATAGTTTCCCATTTCCATTGACATCACCATCAACATAATGCGCTGGACTTTTGGCTACTGTGCAGTCCAACTCCCCACCCCTCAAAAAACAACAACAACAACAAAACATTTTAGTCACTTAGATGATGTCAAGATAAATATCGCTAATGATTTGTAATATCTGAAATGATTTTATTGAGAACGCTACTTAAATACTATTTCAAGTGATGCTCACTTACAAAATGATTACTCGGACACCAGATGACTAAAAAAATTTAACACCGCAGAGTTTCCACTTAGCAGTTGTCTGACCGGCTGCCTTTTTTTTTTCTTTCATTTGCTAATTCATTCGGTCTTAAGCTTGCCTTGCCATCCACTCTTTTATGCTGGCTGATGAGGCCGCCTCAGTCAAGTACAGTGGGCTTGATTGCTTTCTGTTCCTCAGTGCCCTCTAAGTGCAGACTGAGGTCAACTCTTACCCATCCACTTCCATATTGAAAAGAAACACAGCAAATGAAAAATTGTGAAGTCACCAAGGCCGCGAGGCAGTCATTTACAAAGAAGAAAGTTTAAGGCAAGTCGCGCAGGAGAAGAGTTCTGCACAAAATAGACCTCTCAGACATCTCAATCGTCTCAAAAAGTTGCAGGCTCTCTCTTGGAGAAATATTGCCACTGCTACCTTCATCCTCTTTCCTCAAGTGCTGCTTTTCAGTAGAAGAAAAGGGATGAGACGGCGGGACAATGGTGTCCAGCTCTTCACAGTGGAGGTCACGCCACTGACAGCAAGTCTGTCTCTTTGTCTCACACAGAGTGAACAGGAACTGAGGCAAACTAGGTCAAACTCGAGCACCAATTCAACCTTAAATGGTTTTGCTCAGCCTGTGGTTGTGCCGAGGGACACACCGGATCTCATCTGACACAATCTCTCAAGTGTACGTGTGTATGAGACTGTGTCCATGCAGTATACAGCCAAATTGTGCATAAATATTTTAAATATTTACTTGCTAAGATATATACCATGCTGGCTTTTCTAGGGAATATCAGGAACATCAATTTGCATGTAATTTAATTTGAGCAGCACAGCTCTAAAATAAAAAAGACAGCAATGCCAATGTACTCTTCCAATAAAATAATATAATATACTTAGCCTAGAAATTATGTCTTAATTAAATGATGCCATACCATTGAAAAAAAAATGACTGTAATAAAATTACAGAAGCAACAAGAAATAAATGTCTCTGAAAAACAAGTTTAAGCTCTCATTGTTACACTTTGAGATTTGTTGCCGTAGCAAATATGTATATTTGGCTACATCAGCAAAAAAAAAAAAAAACAATACAACAATGCAATTAGCAAGAAACAATGGTATGGTCCATTTAACTTCAAGTTTAAACCAGACAGGCAAACCGTGTGCCGTGAAGCATACAGAGAGCCTGAAAGCACATCTTGTTTCAAAATCCCATCAAAACCACAGTGGAACCCAAGAAAATTGCCTCTCCATTTTGTCAGTGTCAATTCTGAGAGAAGCACCACATTCCACAGAGCTTTTCATGCTCTGGCGAAAGGTGGCATTTTAGACCATATACATTGCAATAGGCCTCTCAGATCCTCTAGCAAATGGATACCCACCTTCACTAAGCCCAAGTCAATCTCCAACACATTCGCCAGCTGAGAGGCACAGAAGGAGAAAAGAGGAGGGGATGGAGAAAAGAAATAGGACTTGGTTGAAATGCTGATCTATAAACACACACACACATCCATATTATATTCAGTGAGCACGGCCAGCATAGGAAGTAAAAAAAATAAAATAAAAAACACTCCTAAATCCTACCTCTGATACGTTCGTCTGCTCGTCAATGGACACAAAGATTTTGTAGAGAAGCGTTTCAAAGTAATCGCCCTGGACCCGGTTCATGACGAAGCCTTCCAGCGGGGGCACTGAGAGCGAATGAGGGTTAAAACATTGTGTTGTCATTAATGACCGCACTAACGATACCAAAGATCGATGCACTGTGGCCCCTTTCCGGTCGAACTGTTTTCTCATAAACCTCTATAAAAATATTCATTCATAAAAACACCATTAAGTCTCTTTTCTCATCAGTGTATATCCTTTACCCATAAGAAAATACAGAAGAGACTGGTGTGTGGACCTAAGTACCTGTATGAATGTGCTTGCATAGACATTTAAACACACACACACACACGCACGCACACACACACGCGCACACGCGCACGCGCGCACACACACACACACACACACACACACACACACACACACACACACACACACACA
>OMKZ01021986.1:8918-37385 GCA_900302535.1 Neoniphon sammara | reverse complement strand
ACTGGCAGCATCGGGGCCCGTGGTGGAGAAGGAGCAGGTGAGGGACCTGCCCAGCGTGCTGCTCTACGAGGGGGGTCTGGCGCAGGTGGTGCAGCGGCACGAGCACCACCACCACCACGAACACCACCACCACTATCACCACTTTTACCAGTCCTGAACCCTCCGCTCTGCCTTGCCCAGCTCAGCACTCCTGCAGCCCCATTAGCTCCACCCGGGCCGGCAGACACTGACTGCAGTCAGCTTCCTCCTGAACCAGCAAGCGGCCCAGCGCTGCACAGCCAGGACTGTGGCGGCGAGCTGGGCTTTTTGCCAGAGGAGCTGGCGTTGTAGGGGGAGACGGGACATGGGGAGGACAGGAGGATCATAGGAGGTGCAGCCCAATGCTGAGATGTTATTAACCAGTGTTATAAAGAGGCGGTCCAGACGTGTAGAAGCTTGGGTAGGCAGCAGGATTGTGATTTGGTGCCATAGTACGGCCAGGTCTGAGGATCATGGCAGGGGCTGCAGAGAGGAACAGCTTCAAGTAAATAAAGACAGCTGGACATCAATCGTTCCTCTCCCCTGGGCCTGCATCCCACTACCTGACAAACTCTGTGGCTCCAAACCAGCACCGTGCACAATCCTTCCAGACCACAAAGCCAAAAGGTTTGGAAGGAACAGGAGGGACTAGAGGCAGACAGACTGTGATATATAGATGAAAACTAATGAAGGAATATAGGTGAAGGGAGAGCAGGGCATAGTGTGTCTGAGTGTATGTGAGCATGAATGCTTGTGTGTATGTATAAAATACTGTGTGCGTGTGTGTATGAATGAGGGAAAGGTATGTCTAAGTGTGTGAGTGTCATGACACCTGTGTCACTATTGAAAACCACTTGAAGCATGCTCATGGGTGGAGTAGTATTTAAAGTAGGCTGTCAGGCAGGTATTGAAGATGAAAATGAAGATTCTGACTTTGGCACGCAATACCCCGGAAGCAAAAGAGGAAAGGAAAATGTTGAAATGTTTCTTTAAAGTGAGAACAGAAATCCCAAATCCGCTGCTACCTCTAGTTTTATCCTAATTGTCAGTTTTATCGTGACTTTGACTAAGTGTTCAGAAGTTATTTTCAAATTACTTCACCTTTTTTGAAAGAAGAGAATTCATGCCACAATCTGCAGTACTTTAGTGTTGAAAAGCTCCTTACTTTTATTAACTAACATTTAATGTACATATGGTATATATTGTTGTTATCAATTTTATAAGCTTTATTGATAATGTGATAAGTTTGTACTCACAATCTGAAGCTTTGTTTTTTTTTTCTTCACACCCACATTTTGTAAGACCACTAGGAGTCTCATTTTGACTAGAATATGTACAACTGTACCAGCATCACGTAGCGCTCTCCCTCTCTCTCTCTCTGTCTCTCTCTTCTCTCTCTCTCACTCTCTCACCCTTTGTTTCTTCTTATACCTGCCCACCCTACACCTGAGCAGACAAATAGCTTCTGAATGAACTATGATTGAAATTCTCAACTCGCAAAAGTGCTATCAAGTTTATCTTCAGTAAATTTCATTGAACACAAAGGCTTGGCTGTTCTAGGGTACATGCAGATACAGCCATCATCAAGACAACGAAATAGTTTTAGATACGTGGCCGTAATACAGAATATATATTGCAGCACATTACTCAGGAGATTTACCTCGGATAAACATGTCTGTAATTGAATCTGGATAATCATACAGGGTTTTATGTACTTTTAATTGGGTACTGCATATGTATTAATTATAAATTTCCTTTTCTTTTGATTTTATACGCAAAGATTTCTAATCTGAGTGTTAATGAAGAAGTGAAAAACTGATGAAATACATAGGCTAATGTTTGCTGCTCTCAGACCCCACATAGCTTAGTCCGTTTATTCCAGGGTTTACGCATCATGATGAACTTCCCTTCAAAATACGATATAAACTCATGTTAATCTATGTTGCTTTGAGAGGGGAAAAATGTCAGCAGTACAGTCAAATCTCATCAGTCCCCTGTAGATATAAACAAAGCAAGAAATGGAGTCATCTTGGTACCGCAGTATGGCTCAGGCCTTCTGGCTCATTTGCATAAATTGAACCCCATACCCTGTTAGGGTCACCCAACATCCAGAGGATGCTGCAGTGATCCGTCAGTATGAGTTATTGCACGGGGACAGTTTTAATATTTATTTATGCAGGGGAAGCTTGTGCTGATTTTTTTTCAGCACCACCCTGCTTCACGTTCTTACAGTTACACATATTCACACCTGGGAGCCACCCAGGTTTTCTACTGTTGGCCTTCTGGCTTCTGCCGTCGCTAGCTAGTGTCAGCTCTGTCGTCCAAACGTTGGCCTGGCCGGAGCCACATGACTGCTCTCTCTGTGTCTGCGGTATCTTCCTGTCCCCCAGCTGTCAGCAGATCTTTCACCGTGCAGCCATGTGTCCTCAGTGCTCAGCCAACAAGGCTCTGTCTGTGACGTGGCAGGCTGCAGGCTCTTTCAGCTGTCTCATTCCTCTGGTGCTGGATAACACTGGGCCCAGCCCACAGTCTCCACTGCATCCATAACTCACCACTGCTGCTCCTCTGCCATGCTGGGCTATCTGCCCATCCCATCCCATGATGCCCTACAGGCATTACCGTTAACATGCTGATGTTCATGACAGGTAATGTGGTGAAATCTTGTCTCCTCCAATCCCTGCCTGTGCCTCATCTTGTCTGAGAGGTTAACAACATCAGTAGGAGTTGGTAGTTATCAGCAGTGAACTGACAGTTGCAGGTGTAAGGGTGTCTAAAACTTTGTTGTGTCAAACTCTCTGCTCCTAGTCTGGCTGTTGCTGACTGCGAGAGACAGCGAGAAGCTGTCACTACTTAATCTGAACAGGCTCCATTCAGTGGGCAATATTTGTGTTTTGATTGGTTCTCACGTTTGAAATTGCAATGCCACTGGCCTGCCAATGGAGTGATAGCACATTGCCCCTTAATGTGCTATGCCATCAGCTACAGCTGTGATTTGTTAATTTCAAATTGCCCATATCAAACCAGCATCGGACACAGTAGCCTCATTATCTGCGTAATAAGACAGGAAGATCAAAAGAACCTTACCGGACTCTAGAGATAGTCTCTAGAGACTGTTGTTAGCCAGGCTAGTGTGCTCCAGGTGTGTTGTGCGATTGTTTAACCATCATTTATCCTGGTAGCAGCTTTGCTGATATGCTGAGCATGCATGCTCTTTTTCAGCACCGCCCTGCTTCATGTTCATACAATTACATTCACATGGAAGCTGTCTTCTACTGCTGGCAAATGCAAGGAGCTCCACTGAAGCAATTAGGGTTTAAGTGCCTTGCTCAAGGGCAACTCCACCGTGCGAAAGGGATGATCAGTGTTGATGTGTGGATTTTGTGAACCAGACATCTTGGCTTAACCATTCGCAGGCTTAAGGCCCCCATGTGGGTTCAAAGCTGCCCACTGTGTTAGGTTGTGTTAGTCTGCCATTTGTGTGTGTGTGTTTTTTGGATGAGCAAGAATGCTGTGTATGCCAGGCTTGTCCCGAGCCCTGCGGTGTCCTCGCACAGCTGCAGGCTGTCCATTAGCAGAGGCACCAGTCAGACGGGCCCTCTCCTGGGACCTGGTGGAACGGCGTCTCTCCCCAGGGGGAATCACAGCTGCACTCCATACCACAGCCTCCGCACCTACCACTGCTTTTCTCGGATGCCAAGTCCATGCTACTGCACCCTGCACAATGCTATAACTCTGTTGTCAATGTTTTCATCCCACCCACGATGTATAAAGAGCGCTGACGCCAGCACCTGACTGTCCAAATATAAATGGGGTGGAAATGGTGCTGCAGCTGCATTAACGGACAACGCTGAGGAGGGCGACTGCCCATCCTTCAGGGAGGTCTAATTTGGCACGGTGTGTGAGGGCCTCTGCGGTAATTGGGAGAAAGTCTCCATCAGACCCAGACACAAGTGACATTTTTTAACCTCCATTTACCCAGGATGGTTTTGCTGAGCGCATATGCTCTTCATTCAGGGCCCTGCTTCATGTTCAAACAATCTCACAAGCTGACATCAGAAAGCTGCCCAGTACAACTATTCTTATACTCTTGGCCACACAACAGCAGCATTGGAGCAGCTGGGAGTGAAGTGTCTTGCTCAAGGGCACCGCAACAGTATTTGTCCATTCAATTTTCTCACACAGATGCTCTGGGGACTGAGAACAGCAGCCTTTTGGTCTCAAAACCCACTTGTCTAACCTTTAGGCTTCCACCATCTTCAAACTCACAATCCCTCCTCTGTTTTCTATCATTACACTCAGATTAAAAGGACCATGTGCTGCCTGTTATGCTAATAGGGCAGCCAGCAAAACAATGACATGCCTGTTGAAAGAGCACTCCAAACCAAGGGAAGAAATTAAGTTTGTTTCCAAAACAGTATACATCCGCTTTGTGGGGAAAATAGCTAAATTTCATCTTTCAGTATTTGTAAAATGCAGATGATCCAGTTTGTAAAGCTATTACACATTTGTCAGCCAAGGACCTATAATTCATCGACTATCTCTGAAAGTTACCCAAATGTTTTTTTTTCAAACAAAACTTTTCAAGTCTGTCATCTAATGTAACTCTCCCTCAATCTGTTGTTTTTTCCCTGTTGTATAGGACTTTCAATATTCAGAGCCATGACTCCATTTTATATGTATTCCACCACTAAGTTCTTTTGTAAGATCCATTTATCAGCATTTTTTTTAATCAAATGTATATAGTGTATGGACTGCAGAAAGGTTATACCAGTATCATGTAGAAGGAATATAAGGCTTATTTATGATAATTAAATGACTGTCTGTTAAGCTATCTCACTTGCCTACTGTCAGTTAGCACTCCAGTATCTGCTGTGCCGATCCCACTTACAGTAGCAGGGAAGAATCTCTCTCTCTCTCTCTCTCTCTCTCTCTCTCTCTCTCTCTGCACTCACACACATACACTTTGACTTCTTGGTGTTGTAAATGAAAATGGTCTAGCACTAGCTGTTTTTTTCCCAGTAGCAGAACATTCACTGCTTTCTTCGCTGTTTCCCCTCCCTCCTAATGTTTTTTTTTTTTTCATGACTTTGTTTAGTTTATATAGATGGTATTTGATTAATTGCTCTATTTATTTGATAGCAGAACTGTGCCAAGGGAAAATACCCTTTTATTAAAGAATGAACCTGTTCCTTATAAGCAGACTGACATCTTGATTCCTATTTGATTTTTGGACCGCAACAGCGGGGCCAGGCAAACAAATGCGAATGTCTGTCTCTGACTGACTGACTGAGGGATGAAGTTACGCCATTGGTCGCCCATGTGTTGGAGACTCCCCATTGGCTGTTGCTCTTTCAAAATGAATCAGCGCAAACAGTTTCCTATTACACCCTCAGGGGGCGTTTACAAACTGCCATTTAAACAAGGTTGGCATAGGTGAATAGTGAATTTTGTGAAATGCTTGTCATAAAGAACCAATTACATATTCCATTGCATCTACATTAAACCAAGATCTTCCAATGGATTTAACAATTTTTGCATGGTTATTTGTGAAGACATACTTACATTTATGGGCTTCTTTCCCACCAGCAGCCATACTGTATTTCCTCAAATGTGGCTGGGGTCTTTATTTAGCTGCAGAGGATACCAGGCCTTTATTGGAGGCCTGGTAGGTACAGTTAGTTGGCATTCATATGGGACATTTGCCATCCTTCAAATTCACAGAGAAATATGCACTGAAACTATATTTAATTGTGGGCATGTGGGCAAGCAGAAAAAACAATGTACATATTCAATATGCAGAAAGCGTTTACCTGTGCTCCATAAAAAGTTTGAACAGTTTCAACTTTTTTGATGCACTACATACCAATATTTTTATCCACTGTACTCCATTAACCCAAGTAATCTGTCATTACATATAATAATACATAATACCATTACATATTGTCCATTCTTTGATGTATCACAAGTGCTTATGTGAATGTGGCCTTACAAGACTTACAGGGCATTATTTTTGCTCATTAGTCTAAAGGGGAAGTGCATCATTTGTGGAGGATGATGCAGTCCCTTCTGTTGCCTTATTATTTTGTTATATAGTGAAACCAGGCCCACTCCTACAGCATCTGCTTGTGCTTACCTATGCTGATTGAGTCTCTCATGCATGTATCGCTTTATAATGGTGCATTTTCCTCTTGCGTTTGGTATTTTTATCTGCTTGTTTGAATTTGGATGTGCTAGAAGTGTGTTGGATTGATGTGAGTGGGCATGGGGAACTGTGTGTGTTGTGGAGGAAGGATCCTTTCTATCTTACCCATGGAGTCACAGAGGGTTCCCAAATCTGGCTGACCACAGCTGCTCGCCACGCCACGCTCTCTACATGCACACACACTTTCATCTGCAGCTTAGCAGCTTATCTCTGGTCGGGGCAACCGCAGAGTGTCCGCCTCTTGGCAACGTGATACGCCTTCCTCTCCCAAATACGACTATTTAAATAAGCAACGCGGTGTAGCCACTGAACTTGATATCATCACAACAAAAGGTTTCTATCCTGACGCTGCTCGCCAGGCCATTAGCTGCTTTATTCATTTCAGCTTTCAAAAGCATCAGTCATAGACACACCAAACATGTAAAGTAACTAGATACAGTTATGATGGCATGAAATTTATTCTAAAAGCTTACATTTTGATTCATTTATTTCCATGTGTAAATATATTTGCATAGATTTTAAAGAAATAATGAATGTGACTATTTCTGCAAATGTTTTTAAATACATATAATTAAAATATCACATATAGCATTATAATCCACAGAACATATTTAAATATTTGACGTATGAAGGTGAGTAAATAACATTAAATTCACTTTAGCTTGTTTGTCAGGTGGCCCAAAATAAACACCAGCATGCCTATTCATCATTATCCCATACAGCTAGCTGCTAAAAGATTTTGTTAGTGTGCTTTCAGAGCATTAACTCTAATTAGCAAACAGCTGACTGGCTGTGATTAGCAAAAACAAACCACTTAAATTTATGTAATGAGCTGGACGGATGGGTTAAAATCTGAGATCAGGCCCCTTCCAGCTCTGCACAGACCTGAAATCCATGCCTAATCCCAGCCCATGTTCCTAGTCGAGCCTGATCTCAACCCAACAATTGTTGATTTTTTGTCCAAACCCTAACCCAGCACAGCCAGCTGATCTTGGAAGTTCATTGTCTTTTGATTTGTGAAGCCATCTGGCCATGCTCTAACTGAAGTGTTACATTGGAATCCACAAAACGGACAGACCAATCAGCAACCGTTGAGGAACTACAGGGGTGGCTGAGGTGATGACGACAGCGAGAAGTTACAGTGTACTAAATAGTAAACAGCAACACATAAACGCAGTATGGCTGTGCCAGGCTACCTGAACTACAGATCAAATACACAAAGAAACCAAGGAAAAGTAGGTTAAAGTGATAGTTCATATTTTTGCTCATATATATTTGCTGCTCCATGTGAGTATAATAGATCCTACCGGTTTGACCCGTCAACTCCCCCCTTTGGCGATGCATGTGTCACTGGGAGTGTGCTGCTCCAAAATGAATGGGGGGAGATCCTGATCCGGAAACAACATGATTTTACCACCCAAAGCCACTCAAAATCATCTGTAGGCAGCCTTCACTGTGTAAAAAATAAAATATATAGCCTAAACCTGAAATTTTATTTGCCATGCACCAAGCCAAAACCAATTCTGCTCTGTACTAGAGAAATGAGCCCAAAGCTGTCCCAAATCTTCAGACAGGATTGGGTCAGGTCGGGCTTGGGTTGGGTTGCAGAACCTTATCTTAATCTTATTCCTGAATGTGTGCTGTCTGATGACAAGTCTTGGCATCATGCAGAATGCTGACTCTGTGCATCCAGTTGACCAGGAACCCAAGTTTCTCCTCGTCCTGTAAAGTGTTCTTCAAAAACTTTGCTCTTTAACACTGCGCAGTGGGGCTCAGGGAGGCCATATAGCCAGTGGTTCCATCTCCTACTGTACCGCTCTGCATCTTTGCTTCTCTGTTGCAGCTCTGTAACCTGGCTTGAGACTTTTTTTTTCATTCTCTTCATTTTCTTTGACTTTCATCTCCACTCCTTTCAACTCTCCACCTATGTTCATGGAGATTTTCTGCTCCAGGGCAGGGAAACGGTTCGATAATGCATTCACCACTTTCAAAATGTCTGGACTGGAAACAGCGTCCTCCCCCTCATTCATCACCGTGTCTTGGCTGTGCACTTTCTTCGGTTTGCGACTCTTGAGAGGTGTGTCAGGTAAAGGAGTGCAAAGACTGTCAAAAGTCACCTATTCTGCATACATGAAAAAGTCCACTCTTTCTCTCTCTACATTGATCTCTTTTCATCATTATTATCAAGCTAGCTTTGCTGCTAATCAACAAATTCTTTACAAGTTCACTTTTCAACTAAAGACATTACACTTGCTTGCTAATCACAAAGATGAAAGAAATGTTGCTGCCTTTGTCACCATCTTGCATGATCTAGCTATTCACTGTGTTTTCTGGTTAACATCCCACTTCACATTTTTATCTCTGCCAAGAGATTATGCATTTTGTTGGGTGTGTCTGTGTGTCTGTCCGCAGTTAATCTTACAAACTACTGGGCTGAACAACCTAAAAGTTTTTGTGCACAGTTATGACTGTATGAGGAAGAACCTCTTGTGGTTGCAGTGATTCAAAAACTTTGTTCTCACTACTTTCGCTCCCTCACTCTATTAAATGTCTTGCTTGCTTTATCATTGCCTCTCTCTCTCTCTCTTTCTCCGCATACTGGACCTATCAGCCCCTAATAGGCTACTTTTTCATCTTGTTGTGGCCATGTTCACTCCGATTGCAAGTGAAAAAATCCAGGATGTGCGTTGCGCTTTGTGGGCGAGGTTATAAAACACACTGTTGATGAAGAAAGTCAACAGAACACAGAGCAGACACACGGGAGAACAACGCTGTAAAAAGGCTGACGAAATCTGTCAACAAGCGGGGGTTAAAACAGGTTCAATAGCCTGATGCTTCACCACTGTAAAAAATGAAGTGTAAAACAGCCGTCACTGTTTCATACGTCAGCGGACTAATTTGCCTAATCTTCTCCGGTCTTTGACAAGGGACAAGATCAAAGCCATCATGGAAAACCTCTCTCCCCCTCTCTACAATGTGTTGTAGCACAAAACAATAACAACTGTCTTGCTATGGGCTATGGGCTTGATGCAAGGGATCAACCATGTTGCCGTTTTCAGCCCTTTTCTCCTCTTCTCCAAAGTTTGTTTTCAACATCCGCAAAAGACTCAAACTCCACCTTTTTCTCATGTTTTTCTTATTATTACTTTCTCAATATTTTTTCTTTTGTTTGCAATTATTTGTGGCCTTGCCTTGACTCCATAAGGAAGTCCAAATATGCTGTGCCCAACATTTTATAGAGAAGTTTGTGTTGTGTGCAAAAGTCTTGCATTAAATTCAGAAAACTATCAAGGCATAAATGAAACCAGTATGCACAATGGGAAAAATGATTCTACGTTATGAGGTCCAGGAGTTATTGGCCAATATGTAAAGTTGCTTGTTGTAGTGCCAACATCTGGCTGATCTTTTTTTGTTTCCTTTGCAAGTTGGATGGATTGTGACATATCAAATTATTTGCAAAAGCTAGGCAAAATGGGTAATTCATTCATTTTGTGGGGAATTACTTTTGAGTATAGAACAACATTTTAGTAATTTTGTGCAGAAATCATAAAGCAGTTGTGTATTTTTAGTAATGTGCTCTTTCCCTTTGACCTGAGTAAAACATTTCAGTACTCTTTCCACCTCTGGCTCGTATGCCAACAACGGATGGATACGAGAACATAAGATGAAGAAGATTCACATGCAGACACACACAGACACACAGACAGGCTTTGGATCCATCCTTTGACTTTGAAATCATATTATGTATCATCAATGCACAAATATAAACTTGCCCTGACTGTCTGGGATATTTGAGTTCCCTTTCAAGTGTCCACTGTATCTACCTTCTAGAGTATTGCCGTCAGACAGTCTCCTGTCAGTCTTCCAGGATTGTTGGGGTGAATGGGTTTGCATGGTGAGCAGCAGGGACATCTCAGTACAGGGATTCTTGGCTGACTTGGGATCGAGTCCCGCTGGATCCCTCTCTCTTCCTTCACTACTGCTGTGTTTGGGCGTGTTCACAACAGGCATGTCTGAAGCAGATCTGTGGAGAGTTTAATTCCTTTGGAGTGGTTTCTTTAGTCAGATGAGAGCTGTGCCGTTTGTGGCACCAACTGACTGCGCTGAGATGCGACCTGTGGAATGGGTCGTTAGGAGTGAGAACGTAATCTGAGCCAACGGCAGGAAACAACTATAAAACACAAGGTGATGTGGTTATAAGGAGACAGATGCTGACATCTGATAGCCAGTGGCTCCTCGTGCTTGGAAAGCTTAGTATAAGAATATGAACCAAGGATAAAGGGCATTCTTGTCTCATGCTCAGAACTGTAGAACTTCCGTATTCCTACATAAGGGCACCTGTGCTGCGCCCTATATTACAGTTGAGAAAATGTAGTGCCAAAGGAAACGGCTGTCTGATGGCAATGCAAAGCAGTGAAAATATTTTAAATATAGCGTACAGTTACACTGATATTGATTTCTTTAGGTGGGCCTTTTTTTAGGTGTCTAAAATACATTTTGTTGCTGCCTCCCATCCACAGCAGTACACTGCTTAGCTTCTGTGCTGGTTCTCCTGCCTGCTTCTCCAAACTGGGGGCGCACCGACCAGCATCTACTGCAGGTAAGACACTGACTATGTACAAGCACTTCATACAACCCCACTTCAACAAACCCCAACTAACCCTTTAAATCGAGCACAGCATTACAGCAAAGTGCACACAAGTCTTGTTTACAGGGAATGGAATCAGATTAGTTTTGAATTTTGAATTTGAATTTGAAATACATTACCAGTTGCAGCGCTCCCTGTCAAACCAGGAGAGTCTTACCCCCCTGGTGATTTTACTGTCATTCTCGTCATTCTCAGGATGAAGGTTCATTCCTGTCTATCATCTTCTATCTGTCTATCTGTCTGCCTGTCTCTGTCTGTCTGTGAAATGATCAAGTAAGCAATACTAATAAGACTAGACTGCCCAAAGCCTTTGGTATAAAGTGAGATTTAAAGAGCCTATAGGTCTTGATAGATTGCTTAATCCTCAGCTGCTATGTGAGAGTGTGAGCTAAGCAGAGGTCAGTGGGTTACCATGTGGGAAGTCGCTGTCTTGGCAGATACATGATCATTTATAGATGAGCAGTACCCACAACCCACTGTTTTACAGCAATTACAGTGAGCAATTACTGTGTGAATCGGCCCCCAGAGACCTCTGTGCCTTACACTGAAGAAACTATCAAGCAGCAAGAGGAGAGCTCTGCTCTCACGCATTGCACAGTGGTACTTAGGCTACAATCTGAAATTATTCATCCACTTACCTAATAACTCTGTCAGTGCCCAAGAGGGGATTCATTTTCTAGCTGTATTACCGTAAGATGTTTGAGCATACAACAATAAATCATCTAATTAGATGCCTCTCAAAATTAATCAAGGTATGAGGAGGTAGTATGAGTATAAACGAGTTCAATAGAGTTGGATAATGCTGAGCTGAGGATTTTCCCCTCCTAGGGAAACCAGCGACTAACTGGTTGGTGAAGTCGATGAACACATTTTAATGGTTTTAATGTTATTCCCTGGGAAATATTTGATAAATGTACATATCCCGGTAATAGTAAACATTAGGTTTCAGTCGTTTGAATAAGGTGCCTTTGCACAACTGCATTTATTGCAGCAGGACAACAAGGTTAAAAAAACAAAAAAAAAAAAAAAACATTTGATGAGTGACTATGAACAAAATCTTGTAACCACTGGTTTACTAGGATCACAAATGATTTTAGCTTGAAAACAAGGGGCCACCTATCTTGCTTTCAAGTACAAGAGCTCCTCGTCAAGGATAAAAGTATCGACAAAAGCATTCTCATGAATCATTTGAAAGCTTTGGTTGCTGTCTTAGAAAATGGAACATCAGTAGATGCTGTAATGGGGTGAACCTTTCCCCTGCTTGTGTACTATGTTGCATTTCTTGTTGTTGGGAGACAGGGGTTAGAGGGAGCGGTCTTGTTGGGTAGAAATAAACCCTATCTCTGTGTTGCCAGTGGCAGCAAAGCAATGATATTGACTTAAATATGGGGAAATGAGAGCCTGCCATAATATGTTCTCTGTGCTTTGTTTCCAGCAGATAGGCAGAGAGCTTTGAAGTGCGTATTGGCACAGCAGGGTGCTAGCTTCTGTAGAGGCGAGATGCTAAACGCTAAGGATGAGAAGGACATGAGGTAGTCTATTACCAATACAGGAGCAAAGAGAAAAAAAGCAAATCCAATGATAATGTACATCTGTTCCAGTGAATTTATGGGCTTTGAACATTTTTTCATGCAGCATAAGTGGGCCCTTTTTCTTACAGAATCTCAGAACTTCAAAGCAGATTCGCTTTGGATAATGCAAATGATCGGAATATGCCGGCTTCTGCCTACTCAAGAGCATGAAAAGAAAGAGGGAAAAAAGAAGAATTAAAGCTAATTGGCATGGCAGTCTTTTATGTGCGGAGAGAAGGGTAAAAATAAAGCACTTCAATTATTGTCAAGTTCATTGAATTAGGAAACAAGCTGACAAAAGTGCTAAAGTTCAGTGTGTCTGACCCAGTAGTCATTTGCAGTAAAAAATGTCACTTTTCATTGTCGACATTTGGCCCACGCTCTCTTGTTATACTGTATATCTGATGAAATTATAATTGGCTGGATTAAACCCACCCTATAATCACCAAGTGGGCTGGAGAGGGAGGGGCTGCTTCTTTCAGATCTGATGTTCTCTGTGTGTGTGTGTGTGTGTGTGTGTGTGTTGAGGGGAGGGGAGGGGGACCATGCACCTAAAATAAATTTCTATTTGGGATGTACATACACTACTTTAATGTGTCTCCTTTCCCTCTTATTCTTCCAGGTAGTTCTTCCTTAACGGCTCTATTTTGGACTCCACCTAAAATTAAATTAATAAAAAAAAAGAAAAAAAGAAAGAGAAATAATTAACTTAGTGCTGGAGTGGCTCTCATACTGTGCCATGGATCAGGTGTTTCCCTGCTGAAAAAGTCATTAGATGCAGTGTTACATTTCCACAGATTAGTTTGCCTTAAGATTTCTGGTCTTTGAGGACATAACAATGTTTGTAATGGTGGAAACTTTGCTGCTAACAAACTCTGTACTGAATAATTCAGAGGGCGGTCAGTGCTTCAGGGCTTAGATCCTAAATTGCAAAAAATAGGAGAGGTGGGGAAAGTCAAAACTGTTTGAAAGTGGAAATATTTGAAAATTCTCACATTTTCATTATTTAAGAATCAGAATAAAAACTGAACTGAATAAAAGTGTTTATGGAAATGCAGTCTAAGTGATTGGACGAGTGAGTCATTCAGTAAGTAAATGAATGAGTCAGAGTAAGTAAGTGGGGATGTGATGAATTTTGTGGCTGTATAACAAAGTGAATGAGTCAGTAAATAATTGCATGAATAAATGAGTGAGTTTCTATTAAAAGGATGGTGAACCCAGTTAAAAACAGGGATTTTCTTATTTAGTGTTATTCTTGAGTACTACTGAGTACTACTTTAGGGGCTGCATTTTCCACTCTAATATATTTCAGCAGCCATTCTGACCTGAAATAGCAGGTAAACACAGGTGTTACTAATGACATTAATGAAGGTTCTGTTCCATTAACAGAGCCAGGGTCCTGCTGTTGTTCATGCTGGCTCCCTGGAAAGACTCTGCTACATTTAAATGGAACAGAACCTTCATTAATGTCATTAGTAACACCTGTGTTTACCTGCTATTCAAGTCAGAATGACTGCTGTGTGTCTGTCTATCAAACAGAGGTGGGAGAAATAAAACCTGAGGTCATGTTCTGATTGGATCGCTCTGCTCTTACCTGAGAAAGTAACTTTTAAATGTGTAAAAAAATGCACTTTTTTTTTTTAACCATCCTTTTAAGTTTCAACAGTTTCTACCTACATTATTTCCCTGTTGTTTTTTATTTTTCTCTCCAGAGGTTAGGGTCTGCACTGCAGAACACACATGGCCTTCAAACTGACTTTCCACCATTTTTTCTATAATGCCTCCTATTAAAGACAGACAGCAACACCAAAAAAGGCCCATTCACATGGAGAGATTTCATCCCTTTACTGTTAACTATCATCATCTGTCACAGACAGAAAAAGCAAAACAAAAACACATTTATCATTTACAGAAAGTGAATATCCTTTGCGGGAAAAGGCAAATTACTGCAACAATGGGAAAAAAGAGAAGCAACTGGCTTAGCTTGGTCACAGATGGGCATTGCTGATACAGTAAGATGTTTGTGTGCATGTGTGTGTGTGTGTGTGTGCGCGCGCGCATGATTATGTGCGTATGTGTATGGATGAATATGTGTGTGTGTGTGGGAGGGTTTATTCATATCTTAAAGTCATGATAATTTTACTATTTCCTCATGTACCTCCTACAGTTTTCTACTACTTGGTCTCACTTCCTCCAGTGTCACTGAGTATGCACTGTGTGTGACTGAGATGGGTGAAAAGCTGCCTTAAGCTCCAATAATCCCACAGATTACTTATGCAATGGGTATTTTCAGTCAAGCAATCTTACTGGTCAAAGGTTGCTTTAATGGTCGCTGACTTTTAAACAAGGATAGTGAGGGTGAGTCAGCAAATTTGACTGTGTCCTCCTGTTTTTTATTCTTATGTCTGTATTGAAAATTTACCTGTACGCCTGAGACATTTGACACTCTTAATTATCATGTTAGTCATGTTGATGCAGTACATACAAGGTGCAGCCAATATTCATTCTCTTGGGTATTATTGTGATAAATTTATTATACCAATTGCATTCTGGATGACTGACCATGACTGACCAGTTACACCAGTAAGGCTCTCTAATGACCACAGAACCAAGATATTAATCTGTGATGCCAGACTAATCTACACCCTGAACAGAACTGAATATGCTAATACAGACTGAACTGTCCTTGGGCACAGAAATAATGCACTTCAGCCCTGAAACTCCGCGGTATTTCCCTTTAACTTTATGAAATAATGAGATTCCTGTAAGGAATATAACCCTGAAAACACAAAGGCAGCAGACAGAAGCTACAATGGCTAACAAAGATTAGATATTACACAGACCATGCTCTGCTAGCTAATGTACAGTAGACTGTTTTTATTTTACTGATTCTGCTTCATCTTGCGGAGAGCACAGTTCAAGTTTCCTAAATTTATCGGCAGAGTCTGGACTTCTGGAGACTGAGACTTCCAGAGATGGCAAATGAATGAGAGTAGGCTCCAGAAAGTTGCATTGGTTTTTAGTAGATCATTGGAGCTCTTTCTTTTTGCAACATCAAAGGCAGCCGCAGCTCTTTGATGTGGCAGCATGCTGTTTAAGGTACAGAGTGAATGGAGAGATGTCAAGCTGCAAGGTGCCTCTGTAGTTTACGTTGAGTGCTGCAGAGAGCTGCAGATGAAAGGAGCAAACAGAGTTTGATAATGAATGTCCAACAAGTAGGACCCATCTCAGACAGCGCACACTCAGCGGGGCGCCCACGCTAACCTTGAGCGCAGCACCCCAAACCCTGGGCAGACGCTGGAGACCAGACTCCTTCAACATGGCTTCTCCTGGAAAAAAAGGGGAGGGGTGAGAGGGGGGGACTCTCAGATGTGAGCTTTAATCTTCCTGTCAATTAAATCCTGATTGACACACACACACACCCATACACATGGTCATGCACATGGCCACGCGCACATGCCCCCCTCAACCAGTTACCTTTGAAAGGGATCCCATCCACTTCCTCTGTTACAAGCCTCTCTTTCTGGCCTGGAGAGGCCTGTCTAATTAGACACTAATCTTTTCAATGTATGAGTCAATTTGAGGCTGCAAAGGCTGCTTTACTATAGCTGTACATGGAGATCTGCTTACAATTAATTTCAACTGGGGTAATCTACCTTTATCTGCCTTCCCCTCTGCCTCTGAGGAAGATGCACATACAAGTTATTGGCTTTTTGCAAGACTGACACCGTTCCCTAGATAATGGAGTTGTCATCTTTTGGATGAGGTGGATTTGTAGTACAGATGTTTTTGATTTTGTTGTCAGTGAGGGTGGCAACTTCTAACTAACTTCTGTATTGCTGCTATAAAGGCAGTTTGCTGACAGCTCCTTAGAAAAGTTTACTTACCGTAGATTTAGCTGCAGAGTTTACATTCCAACCAGCTGGTAGTGAATTTAAAGCTCCCCAGTCATAAAAAATAATCACATCTCATATCAGCCTCCTCTAAATTGCACCTTATCATGCTCCTGTGTTGTTTATGGGTGGAAGAAAACAACTTTTCTAGCTGACTTCTATCTCTTTACCTAGATGTTCTCTATCATACACAATCATTCAAGGGACAAGGGGTATTTGTTAAACCCGTCATCAGAGATCTTACAGATGGTTGCTCATAATGGAGGCAATCTAGCAATTTTAGTATAGGAACGTTAATCTAAAGTTTCACACTGAGCACCAAGTAAAACATGTAAAATCCAAAGAAATGTAGTCCTTTATGGTGGGGAATGTCACACTACCAGAATTTTGGTAACTGATACCAATACCAGTGAAAAAACATGATTCTCAGTATGTGATTGGATGCCACGTCAAAAACAGAAACCCTATTCAGCACGCACCTCTTTTTTTAAAAAAAAAAAAAACTTTGCAAAAACACTAACAAGTTAAGAGAAACTTTCTTATTTGAACAGTGCGGCTAAAGCTACATTAGAGTAAGAATACTGAGTGACAGAGTGAGGAAATAAGTTGTGCTGATTCTACTGACAATAAACACACTAGTATTGGTGTTGTTGTCAAAATTTTTATTGATTTATTACCTAAGTATTGATTCTTGCGACATCCCTTCTGTATTGTATCTGCTGCAATGGACAGTGGGTTGATTCCTAATCTTAACTCACCAAAATACCGTACACCCCTAACACTCAAGCTTTTTCTCAAACAAACTCATAATGGAGACATTTCCCAGAATGCCATCTGTGCTGTTATGTTCCCTAGATCTACCTTTAAAGCAAGGAAATGCCAAATCCAAGATCGATTACAGTATGTGAAATTCATTCTGAGTGAGGAAAGATAACTTAAATATAATCCTACTAAGCAGGATTATAGACATTGACTAATTCTAAAAATTCCTGTACATGAAATTAATGTTTGTATGTAACAGTTAACGTGAAGATACACCTCACTATATAAATATAATATAGCGATGTGCTGACATGTCCAGGGCATGCTGTGTGTCTGCACTGCACATATGCATGCTGAATGCACCTGGCCTGACGCTGAGCTCACCACATGTGCTTTTGATATCTGCAGAGAAAGAATGCGCGATGATGAAATTGCTGCATGGAGCCAAGCTATTCCATCTCTGCCGTGAGTGAGGGACGACAGAGCAGCAAATTGCACCGTTACTCATTGCCATACAGTTAAAGTGACTTGGTGGACAAGGTTATTTACTGTGGTCCAGCAGCTTTGGTGCAGACCAGGGAGCCGAACTGAAGCCATACAGAGCAGGAACCTTCACGTCCAATAAACCACATGCAGAGGAGTTGCTTCTCAGCCAGGCTTTGGTCAGACTATTTGTTAGTCCATGGTGGAAAAATGAACAACTCCCACTTTCCATATTTCTTCCACAGAGTGATTTGGAGGAACATAAATAGTCACAATTGTTCTCTGCATCCAAAAGACCAGACACTGGAATCTGTAGAGAGAGCAGACAACAAACGACAGCGAATAGCTCAGAAGTCGCACGCTTATCAAGGTGTCAGGCTTTGGTCCTGGTGTCTAAGGTTAGGCACAATTGCTGCAACCTCTGACCTTTAGCCCTTTGCTGTTGTTTTGCTCAAAAACAATGGTATGCAGACTGTTTTGTTTTGATGTCTCTTGTTTTAGTGATTTCCTTTTTCTTCGTTGATTGGAATTAAAAGTTTGTGTCCTTTATGTTGTGGCCAAGTTGTGTGACATTACATCATGATACTTGCTTAATCCTCACTGGATATTTTCGACATTATATAGCAATGTGATCTATCCAAACCAATTCAACCTCATTTTTTCTTAACCCCTTAAACTTGGATTTTCCCTTAAATTTTCCTTAAGTGGCTTCAAAGTTAGAAAAAAAACACACTTTTCCATATTGCACAATGTCACACAATGTTATACTGTATATATCCTGTATCTGTTGACTGCAATACACTTACATTGAGTGAAATATTCAAAGCCAAGATGCCATTGTTTTATAGCTACAGCATTATATCAAACAGAAAATATCTAGATGTCTTTTGCATCATTTTATACACATTTCCTGTAGTTCTGACATATTTGGTATCTTTGGAAACCTTGGGATCTTCACTAGAATTTAAAATAAAGTTCTGTGGGTTGCACAGCATGAACAGAGTTGAAGAGGTTAATTAATTCCTAAATATGTTTGCTTTTTGGAGCGTTTTCATTTTCAGAGATAGATTCAAATACTGCATTCAAATACTTGTATATTCTGTTTTCAATAGTGACATGTATCAACACAACCAAATGAATCTGTCCTTTTTTTGGTCCATGTGAGCTATCCAAATATACATTTACAGAGAAAAAAAAAAGGTTAAAAGCAGTCACGCTCTGAGTCCAAATGGCAGAAAATAATTAAGGCATTATCCAGTGCTTATTCATTAAGCGCCCAAAGTTAATGAATTGCAGCCTTTGGCCACAGCCACATCTGTGAAAAATAGCTTTATGTTTCTTGGCTAGCTTCAAGAAATATTCTCACAGTGGTGGGAGATTTAACAGGTCCAAATATCACATCATCAATAATGGAGGAGGTTAGTACAAATGGATGAAGTCAGAGCCAAACATTTTCCATGCTCCGACACAAGGTGTTAAGTTTTCTGCTGCAGGAGAGGACAAGAAGACTCCGTGAATGCCTTTTGGGATGATATCAGGTTTTATTTTATTTATTTTATTTTTATTTTTGTTATTATATTTTTTGTTTTGCTTTGCTTTTTTCCCCCCCATCTCTTGCCTCCTCTCTCATCCACCCAAACTTGTCTGGACCCCCTACTGTGATTCGGATGACAGAACTCCACGTTAGAGACTCACGTTGGGTGCCTGACAGAGAAGTAGTACTCTGTATTACATTCCCCTTGGTAGAGTTGCCTCCTTCTCAGACAAAAAGAAACTCACTTTAGAAAGTTATACTCAGTCTGTCTTTGATTGTGCTTTCCTTCATCTGTTTGAGGTTTTTTTTTTTTTTCCCCCACAGAGCACAATGAAATACAGAATCACTAATGATGGTACTCAGGGAAGAACTGTGATGTTAATAATAATAATAATAATAATAATAATAATAATGTAATGATAATTTCTCTTGCCTCCTATTTCAAGAATGCAAAGGGGGTGGAATGCAAACATGAGTTGTATCCAGGGTTGTGATTTTTATTAACTCTAAACTATTATTACGTCACTATTAGTATAAAATTAATATCACACTGTTATGTTAGTACTGTATTTATGAAAATAAGATTATCACACCCTGTTCATTTCCAACAACCCTTTAAACCCTACTCAATGCGGTGGAGAGCAGCTTACATTTTAATCACTACCAATCATCACATAATTTCCAACTAAAGCAGGGACAATTAGCTGACTAAATAATCTTAGTAAATGATCACTGTGCACCCTGCAGAGATCTCACGCATATGAATTAATTCCATTAAAGAAAGAGAGAGGCGGGGAGGGAGGCAAAGCAATAAATGAGACCTCAAACTCCGAGGAATTAAGAAATGTGTCAAAAGGAAAAGCTAGTCTCCGGCTAGTCAACAGAGGCTGTGGTTGCTTTATGCAATAGCTCCATCAAGTGGTCGTATCACAGCACTGCAACCAGTAAGGAGCCATGGACTCTTTAGGGGCGTGTACAGTAGTTTTTCCGGAGTTTTCAGTGGAATTTCTTAGAAATATACATTGATTGACTCAACTAAATCTGATTACAGGTCAAAGAGTTTCAAAAACTCCTCTAAAATTCCGCTTCGTCGCCATTTTAATGCAGTACACATTAACTGACAAACCCTGTGGCAAGAGGATGTGGAAATGTCATCATTCTGTGGTGAACAATGGGCAGTAGCATGTAAATATCTACATTTAACATTCTTTTAATTATCAGCTACTCTGTGAAATGTTGAAATCGAGTTCATGTAGTGAACTGGACTTTTCTTGTTATGTGCATGTAGCCTATGTGTTTTAGTGGCAGCTCAGTCTGCTTAACATGACCCTTGTGGAATAGTTGACATATTCTGCTGGTCGGCTGTCTTTTCTAGGTTGCAGAACCAGTTTCATTTTCAGTTAGAAAAAAACTGAAAAAGCGGAAGAGAAGCACTCCAACACTGAGTATTGTAGCATTCGCCTTTTCCCAAGCAACAGATGAAGAGATGAAGAAGATCAGTCCTGTGCTGAGAACAGTCCGACGTGAGTGATCTTGCCATGGCTTTACTGTTATATGCCTTCACAGTTCAAGTAAATGAATGAATGTAGAAGATTTTGTATGATTTTGTTTGTATGTTATAAAAACGATATTATATTCACAAAAAGTGGCAAAGTCAATTTAGATCACGTCTTTGTGGCAATTTCCACTTAATAAAAAAGGGTTTAATGATCAATAGATTTTGGAAGGTGACTGACGAAATAAAGGGCTGGTAAAAATGAAACTTTATGAAGGCAGAACATGTGTGTACTTGTCGGCAGGAGTAGTGATGCTAGAAGCAGCATAAGCGCATGTTGGATTCAACCTGAGGATGGGAGCTGGCGTTCAGGAAGCATGTCTGCCCAGGAGCTGGTCCTGACACAGCGAGCAGAGATCCTGCGCGCCCTGTGCAGCAGCGGCTCATCTGAAGTCCTGGAAAGGGTGCTGGACATGCTGCTGGCCCATGGGACGCTTGTCTGGGAGGACTACCAGAACATACAGATATCAGGAAGGGCCCTGAGCGCTAATGCCCGCCAGTTGCTCGACCTGGTGTACATTAAAGGTGTGGATGCCTGTGGGCTTCTTCTAGCTGCCCTTAACCAAGTCCTACCTGAGGCACAGAGAGCGGGCCTCTCATTTGGGGCGTGTCCTTCAAATCTTGAGATACCAGAAGAGTCCCGTGGCACGTCAGCTACACAGACCCTCTTGACTGAAAGACCAAGTCTGGTCAGCAGGCTGCGGGGCTGCATTGATGGCGCTCTACAGGCGCTGGTTGAATCAGGAAGCTTCACCTCAACGGACTGTGATGAAGTGCAACTGCCTATATACACACCGTCTCAGCAGGTAACCAACTTCATATCTCACATAATATTAACTGGACCACTTCCCTTTACAAAGGACTATTGCATTTAGTTTTGCAATCTAGGACTTTGCTCTTGGGTTTCAAGCGTTTGCCCTTTAAATAACTGAAAATAAATCATTAATTCTCTATAAGTTTCTTGACATTTATTTTTGTGCGTGGTCCTTTTTAAGAATTAAGCTTCATTCTTCATATAATGCCTGAATGCCATATCAAATTTCTGTTTTTACTTATTCTGTGTGGCTTTGTTCTTTGTTCTCATTATTACTGACTGCTTGCAATGTTCATACATGAACGGAGGCCTTCTCTCATTTTCATTCTGGATAAGCATCTGCCAAGAGTGTAAAATGTAAAGATAAAATTGGATGATATCAGGAAATGCATTTAGTCAATTTTAAGTAAGCAAGCATAATATGTTGAAGACATAGCTAAGCTGATGCTATTCATATGTCAATCAGGCAAGACATTTGCTTGACCACGTCAGATCAAAAGGTGAGTCTGCAGCAAGGGTCCTACTGCAGTACATTGAGCAAAGTGAGAAGCAGGTATCCTGCTCGAACCAAGAGACATGGACTCCTCCTCAAGGTAAAACATTACCATAATCATGATGAAAGATAAAGCTATAGTAGTACAGTATTGCTGTAGTATTGCTGCATCCAAGTCCTCCATAAACACTGAACTAATTAGCAGAAATTGATGTAATTTTTTACTATGAAGCACTCTTGAGCTCTCAGTTTATGACATAAAGAACAGAACATAACAGAAACTATGTAATATGTATTGAAGTAATCATTTTGTAGTGTTAACATGCCCATCATTCATTATAGTTTGTCTTGTTGTTTGCTGTCTATTGTAGAGTGCTTGAAGTATCAAAAGAAGCTCAGCAGCTCTGTATCTGCCCAGTCCTGTTTCCTCAGCACTTATGGTGGGACTAGCAACATGTCTCTTGATGACATCTACACTGAGAGCCAGTTGGAATTACCTTATGACTGCGTGGATGCCCATGGATCTTTGGACCCAGAGGACATAGTTGGTATGGTAGGAACATTAAACAAGGATGCTGACACAGTGTTGGTGTCTGGGGAGGCAGGCTGTGGGAAGAGCACCTTACTCCAGAGGCTGCACCTGCTGTGGGCCCGGGGGCTGGCCCTCCAGGACTTCTTCCTTCTTTTTCCATTCAGCTGCCGCAGACTGAACTCGGAGCAAAGGGAACTGTCTGTCCAAGAGTTGCTGTTTCATCACTGCTGCTGGCCAGACAGAGAGCAGGACCAGATTTTCCAGTTCATCCTGGACCACCCACATATCATCCTCTTTACTTTCGATGGCCTGGATGAGCTCAAGCAGAACTTCTCAGACGAGCACAGGCACTGCTGCCCCACCCAGCGTGCACCTGTTCCTATACTACTGTTCAACTTACTTCAGGGTTCCTTAATGAAGGGGGTGCGGAAAGTGGTAACTAGTCGCCCAGAACCGGTGGGGCCTGCACTGAAGAAGCACCTTCGCAAAGAGGTATTCCTAAAAGGATTTTCCCCAAGTGGGATTGATTGTTTTGTGAGGAAGCATCACAGTGACCCAGCTGTGGCTGGTAGAGTTTTAGAGTCCCTACAAACCAATACAGCTTTACTGGGGTTGTGTCATACTCCAGTCCTCTGCTGGATTGTCTCACAGTGCCACAAGGAGCTACTTGGTTGTGGAGAGGGCAGCCCACAAACCATAACAGATGTTTACTTAATGATCTTACAGCACTTTTTTCAGCACCAAAACCCTCAGAGGACCCTGGGGTTAGGTTGGTTGCAGGGCCACCTAAACACAGTCTTGCATCTAGGACAGCTTGCCTTTGAAGGGATAGGAAATTCAACCTACATCTTCTCAGATACAGACCTGCAGACATGTGGTGTAACTGAAGAGGATATCTGCATGGGGTTTCTCATATACAGCAAAGACATGTCCTCCAACTCCTGCAAATGTTATGAATTCCTACATGTGACCATGCAATGCTTCTTTGCTGCTCTGCACATTGTTTTGAACAATAACATGGACCGTTCAGCCATTGTTAAGCTCTTTGAGCTGCAAGGCATGAAGCAAACAGGCATGAGCCATACATGTTTTAGGTCCTGCTTGCCCTCTACTGCCCAACAAGAGCTGGTTTCAGAGGGTGGAGCAACAGCAGCGAAAACACCCAATCTGCAGATCACAGCCACCTTTGTGTCTGGACTCCTGTCGCAGCGGCACCAAAGCCTTTTGCTCCACTGCTGCCCCAGTTCCACCATAGACAGGAAGGTCAGACAGGTGGTGAGGTGCCTGTCCAAAGGCATGCAGAAGCACTTTAAGTCTATCCCTCAGCCTGTGGAGGGGGAGAAGAAGAGCATGCATGCTATGCCGAACTTTGTCTGGCTCATCAAATGTATCTATGAGATGCAGGAGAGCAGGATTGCTAAAGACACCATGACTAAGCTGGAGGTGGAACACTTGAAACTGACCTACTGCAACATTGGTCCTGTGGAGTGCACTGCACTGGCCTATGTGCTCCAGCATCTAAAGAGGCCGATAGGCCTTCAGCTGGATTGTAACTCTGTGGGTGATGTAGGGGTGGAGCAGCTTCTTCCCTGCATGCACATTTGCAATTCCTTGTAGTGAGTATGAAAAGATTTGTACCACTCTTCCCTCATTAATTCAAGCATCTATTCATGTCTTGGAACAAGGTTTCCACAGCAACTTTTACTATAAGAGCAGTAAAGTATATATGCTCAAGCCTCATTTAGCTTTTCCCTCCATCAGCCTCAGAAATAATAATATATCAGATGAGGGGATCCGCAAACTGATTGATAAGGTTATCCACTGTGAGAGCTTCCAGAAGATTGCGTGAGTACAGTTACTATGAATTAATATCAACAGGAACTTACAAATGACATTTGATGAATTTCCTTGCATAATCATTTTATTTCTCTGCAGGCTCTTCAACAACAAGCTGACCGATGCATGCACGCAGCACTTTTCTCATCTTCTGAAAACCAAGCAGAATTTTCTTGCCCTAAGGTCATCAAATGTTTTCAGCACTCATTAGATGTAGCGCTAATATAGGGCTACAATAATTCAGCATTAGTTCTGTGTACTGTAAAAGGAATAGCAAATGAGTCCCTCCAATATGTTGTTTCAGGCTAGGCAACAATAATATAACAGCAGAGGGGGCAAAGCAGCTGGCAGAGGGACTGAAATACAATCATTCTCTGCAGTACTTGGGGTAAAGTATTTTTGCTTAAGAAATTGTACCCATCCTATTGTTTGTGTATTTCCTACTGCTAAACTTTCTTTTTGTTGTCAGGCTTTGGGGCAATAAGATAGGTGATACAGGTGCAGAGGCCCTTGCTGGTGCCCTAAAGGGCAGCAACAGTCTGGTGTGGCTTAGGTAATACCTATGTAAAAATGTGGTGCATATAAGGCAGATCTGGGGCCTATAAGTTATGGAAAATGCATTAATACACTTAAAAAATGTAAATGCTAAAATAATATGTGCTTACATGTCTGAGGTCACATATTGGCCACATTTATATGTATACGTTTCTGTAACTTGTCAAAATCTGCACCAATTTCAGTAATACAACTTCCTGTAGATGTTTAAGTCAATCTGATTCTGTTATGTTCTCTAATGGCAGCCTGGTAGACAACGGTGTTGGGAGTGCAGGAGCTTGTGCCCTTGCTAGCATTATCAGGAATAGTACCACACTGGAAGAGCTTTGGTAAGTGGTGGAGTACATATTCACAATAACTTGTCTTATAGTGAGGCTATAAGCATGGCATTAATATCTAAGTGGTTGATCTGACAGTTGAACACTTACTGCAGATAGCACACCCTTTCTCAACCCTCTTATTTCCTGTAAAAGGTTAACAAAGAACTGCATAACCAGAACAGGGGTGGAATGTCTGATTGAAGCCCTAAAAGACAATACTCTTGTCAAGTCAGTATTGTAAGTATTGTATGATTCCCCACTTAGTTGAACACATTTTAGCCTTGCAAATACAATTATTCCCAGTGTTTCATCTTTAAATTTAGGTAGAACATTATTATTATTATTATTTTTATTATTATTTTTTTATTATTTTTTTTTTGATAAAGTTAGAAATTTATAAATCTAATTTCAGTGCCAGGAAATACTGTTCTGTAGGTGCTACATCATGCTATTAACTGGTTAAATAAGCCTTATTTTCAGTTTAAATTTTCTCATTGATGGCTGTGATGGCGGTGCCACACGCACACCACTGGCTGTGCTTTTCCATTGATTTGGTATTTTACTGTTACAGGTTGAAAAACAATGAGCTCAGTGCGGAGGAGGTAGAGGAGATGAGACAGCGGGAATCGCGACTGATCTTCTAGTCTGGCAAAAGTGGAGAACCAAAAAAAAAAAAAAATTACAAAACTGCAATTTATTAGAAATGTATTAAAGTGTGAAATTTAAACAGGTGTTTGCTGTATTTTATTTCAGTTGTCTGCTCATGAGATGAAACTATCATGTATGCTATGTGTATGCAAATAAGTACAGACCTATCAATATTTTTGGGGAGGTAGTGTCACAGTATAGCTACATCAACACCGCGTAATGCTGATAATAATGATGATATTAATATCGTTTGGGTTTCTCTTAATTGAGCCAAAACAAGCGGAATATGCACTGAAAATAATTGGCTTCTGTCTCAACTGTGCATCATCTGTCTTGGCAGCTACACTTCAACCTAACTATCTGCTCCGCTATGGGAAAACCCCACAGAGTGGAGCTTAATTACAGACGCAATGAACAGCCACTTTGCACTTCGGAAAGACGTGAATGACCAATGCCTGAGCAACGAGTGCGAATACGTCAAGCCTTCACGTTTAGTTACGTCGTCCTCTGTAAATAATCCATTTTACATCTATATGCACTATATTGTTTCTCATATTTCTCTTTATCTAAATGCTGACAGCATATTGTAGAGCCCGGCAGTTCTCTGCCAGCCTGCTCGCTGCTGATCAGTTAGCTAGGCTAGCTTTAGCTTGACTTAGCTGGCTAGGGCGCTAGCCAGCTAGCTAATCATAAGCTATCACTAGTGGATTGTAGTTTGTTCTCAGCACCCTACCGCTAATTGGGATGGACATCTGACATGACAATCACCCCTAACTTCTAACTGAACTGAAGCGTATCTAAGGTAAGCAAAACATGCCGTTAGCATTCAACATAAACGTTTATTTGTGTGCATTTAGCTAGCTACTTCCTTCTGTTGAAGGGCCTTTGACTAGCAGCCTTTAACTGGCGACACACTGGTGTGGTGGCTGTCAGTGAAAGCGTTCATTAAACAGGGGTACTCTCACTGTGACACTGGTGGATAAAACATGCAATAACCCTTTGCTCGTTAATTCGTGTAATTAACAGTTACATATAAGTTCACATGTACCTCATGTAAGGTCAACGTAAGCTCATGTCAGATGGAAATGATTTGAAATGTTCAGCATGTGTGGTTAGATAGCCTTTTATCACAGTACGATGCTAGCCGCCGGCGGCTAACGATAGTTAATGTTATGCGCGAAATATGTCCTGTGTTACACCAAAAACCAACAACATTACTAATGCCTTGAGAGTAAGATGGTGTCTGATGTCATGTGTGATCAATTGAAGATGATGCCATACTGGCAGCCCTTGTGCTTATTTGACTGAGAGGCTGATCATCATATCTAAAGTTATGGTGTCATCAGGGGAAATCCAGATGTCTGGTATCTCAGCCATGCCCGGGGTGTCAGAATAAGTCACCTGCTTGCTCACCATCTATTTATAGAAATATTCAAAACAGCAGAAATGAACATTATCACACCCGGTGTGGGTAAAGGCAGAAATGAGAGGGCAGCAGAAGGGCAGAATGCACAACCTGGCATGAGACCTTAAACGTATCGTCTTAAAACAGGAGCCAGTTATCATTCGGGGTCTCTAATATCTACCACAACAAGAAGTAAGACCAATGTGGTCTTACTGTGATCCAGCGGTACCCCTGATATCAGAGACCAGCGAACAGCTAACTTAGTTGATGAACTTAGTTCTAAAACCCAAGTGTAACCAGGAGGTTGAGATTATCCAAAATCTATTATTAAAATCTATTATTTAAATATTTTAAATAAAGTCTCCATGAATATTCTTCACATGAAAATAAGCACTTGCAGTCATGAAAATATTTACAGATGGTGTTAATTGTACAGACTTTCGATACAGGTGGTGTTACAATCAAAACAATGATTTCAAGATGGCACACCCTACCATTACATTTCACCTATTTATTGTAGCTGTTACTCTTTGTTTAAGCGGAATTCTGTATCAGACAGTGCAGCTGGTTATGTCAAATATTTTTCCTCCAACATAACAATCTGGGTTTATGTATGACCTGCCTTACCAATAGAAGTACTGTTTGTGTTTTGGTTTTAAATCGTTGAATTGCATTCAGAGCTAATCCCATATTCACATTTTTCCTGTCACATTTTTCCTGTTGTATTGTGCTAGTATTCTGCTTCTAGTTCAGTTTCATCTGTTATTGTTGTTTGTGTCGTGTCGTTGTTGTTATGTCTCTAACTAATCAAATGCTTTTTTTTTTTTTTTAACACATTTTTTTTTTTTTTACATATTTTTTACATATATGCTGATGCCACATGGTTGTTCTTAATCATAGCAGTAAGATTTTTCTGCTGGGTAGCCTGCCAGATGTTTCATAATGAAACAATGGAAGTCATGTGAATTTATTGTATATTGACATTTTCAGAATACTGTTCTCTTGGTGGAATATCACATTTTAATTTATCAAATAAAATCAGTTAGGCTACATAACCATTAAACCTTTCATTAACTAAATCAATCTATCTGTCATATTTAGCATTTTTATTGTATCTTTGCCTTGACATGGATTGTCCTGGATGCGTTTTCAGTTTCTTTTCAAAGACAGTAATGTTGTAACTCTTTTGCACAGACCA
>OMKZ01021983.1:0-17067 GCA_900302535.1 Neoniphon sammara | reverse complement strand
CACCGTAGGGGGCGCCCAGGACGTGAGCTGGGGTGAGGGCACCCATGGCTGCCAGGGTAGGAGTTGGGGAGGCAGCTGGGGAGGCTGGCTGGGTGAAGGCCATGTTGAGGTCGACTGGAGCAGCCATGGTGGCTGCCTGGGCCGTGGATTTGGCTGTCTCTAAACTACGAGGGCAAAGATAGGAGGGAGGGATGGGATGGTGGGGAGACGTGAAGACAGGGCAGGGAATGAAGATTAGAGGATTACACTGTAACCTTGGGTGAAGTTTCTGTGAAATATTAAAAGATGCAAGGGCTGCAGAGCGTATACTCCGTTTCGACACAGAATTTCAAAAAGCCTACGGACACTGCCATGTCGTACAACGCAACAAGGGTTACACTCAGTCCTTGGAGGCCAATTACAAGCAGCACAAGGACATATCTCATTATCACTTATCACCATATGGGATAACCTTTGACCTTTTAAACCCGCGCATTTCCCTCAGGGCTGCACTTGCAGTGATTCATTGGAGAGAGCTGCGCTAGCCACCGGCCCTTACCAGGAGGTGATGAGGTATTGGGCCAAGTTGATGCTGATCGGTGTTCCTGTGATGGTGACATGACGATCGCTTGTGCCGTCCAGCTGGCTGCCGATCTTGATCTGAGCTCCTGACACCTGCCTGATCTCATTGATCTTAGTGCCCTGACGGCCGATGATTGAGCCTATCAGCTGCAAAATAAGTGAAGGGAGATAGATTGGTCAATAGATGGAAAGATGAATGGGTAGACAAATATAGTGGAAAGAGCAGATGACACACTGTGAAAGGAAAACGTTTAATAAATCATTTGTTTAACAGCTATTTTGTGATGATGCTGTGATTCCGATGAAAAGGGCAAAAGCAGAATGCTACAACACAAAACTGTGTGCGGTGCTGTTGAGCTCACTTAATACTGTATGTACTGTACACAAAATGCAGACCACTCTAAATATTGCAATCACATTGTTTGTCTTCAGTGGCTTGGTCATCCATCATGCATGTCAAGAGTACTTTTTTCCCCCCCGAGTCTCCCTTAATTGCGCTGCGTGTGCCCCGGTAAAAGAGACGAGAGAGGGCACATTTGCCTCTCATTAATCTGAGTGGCTAAAAGGTTATTGATTTCTCTGAGTCGTGATGACTTCCCAAACAAATCACTTCCCAAACACAAGCCAGCTAAATGCATCTCCACACTAATGGAAAATGTAATGGGAAAATAACTCAAAACATATAATATAGAGTCCAAGCAGCTTGAGTGGTCTTTCTGCAGAGGGGACTTTTGACAGAAGTTTTATGACATCCCCCCACCTATTATCACTTTTGTTCTGTTTTCATTACCTAGGTTGGACTCGTGCCTATTAGCGACAATAGATATTTAACAGCTCATCTCATTCTGCAAGACCACAGTCCAGGTCTGCAGTATCAGCCCGAGTGCAGAGTGTCAGGGCTCAGCTACAGGGTTATGCAGATATATAGTGAGTGGGCTCGACAGTGATGAAGTACTTGTAGAATGTGTGTGCTGGCAGCTTAACAGCGGCTGACGCATAGGTGGACACACACAGCAACACACACACACACAGACACACACACACAGACACACACACACACAAGCACAAAGTGTTCGTGCTCCTGTCCTTCTCCCTGCATTTCACATTCACATTCCTTTCCCGAGAAGTCAGCCTGTTCCACAATGTCTGATTTGTCACACAGTGACCTGGTTGGTCCGGCTGGCTATTATTGGCACAGCAGATTATTCAGGGGGTAGACAGAGAGCACAGCCAGCCTAAAGAGCAACTCCAGAGACAATGGCCACTACAAACCTCAGATCACAGATAATGTCTTTCCCCCACCGGGACCAAGAATCTCCACTGGACCCTGGCCTTTTCGACCAGCTGTCAATAGATACCAGCTGTCAACAGCATGCCCACTTTAGCATGCACAACCCTCAGGACACAAACATTCCTGTAAGAACAATGCCTTTCACCTAAAAAAATTGCAACTGCATACAAAGTAATTTCAGGTGAGCTAAACAAATGACACTGGAGAAATAGCACGGTTGCTTGCTATGGTGATTATTCGTCCTAAGCAGTACATTCAAATGACAGTAATGCTGTATGGTGCTCTTGGTCTTAAACTCTAAGTGGCCTATATATTGTTTGAGTTCCTGCTGAGGCAGTCATTTCAAAGGACACAGGAAGAGAGATGGGGTGGTGGGGGGTGTAGCCATTTTTCTTCCGGCTAAATCTTTGCTGCGCAGAAGTACAGTATACTGCTGACTGCGTGTAAGCAGCTCCTGAATGCCTCGGTGTGTGTGTGTGTGTGTGTGTGTGCATACTGTAAGGCGAGTCTCCTTCAGTTCATGTGGGCACAGAGTCGGATTGTGTGGTCTGAGCGTGCCTGGCCTGTGAGGCAGAGGGCCGAGGCTCAGTCATGGCTATAAGTCCTCTCTGGAACAATGGTTGGAGCTTACAGCTGTCCCTGTCATGTATACTGTTGCACTGAACACTCTCATTCCTCTGATGCATTGTGGGGCTTGGCATGCGGGGGTTTACTTGGGAGGAAGAAAGAAAAAAAAACCCTGAGGCATTTTAGCAATGTTGTTGAGGGGTTGTGGCTGCTGTACAGTAAAACCTTGATTATTCAGTTCAGCTCTCATTTATTTTCACATTAAACCTTAAAGGAAAAACATGAAAATTTATTTGTTTAAAAACTGTTGAATTTTCATTGTTGATACTTAAAATTAAGCGTAAATTTAACAGTTCAGGGCATTTCCAAATCTGTGTATCATTTCATTTTTTTGAATAAGCTTTGGTCTGGGATTTCAATACATTTAAATGTTTTGAACACCCACATTATACAATATTACCATAACTTCATAACAAGATTCAGTTATTATACTGGGTGTAAGAGTGGTATATTTCATGATTAGCTACATTATCAATTTCATTTTAGAAATGATTGCCTGATTTTATTTTTTTGAGTCAAACTCAGAAATAAACAAAAAGAGCCAAATTACCACACATATGAGAGAATTGCCAGCCAGATGCTCTCTGACCATAGCAGCCAAAACCAATATTAGGCTGATCATCTGAGGTGAAATTTAGCTGGATTTCATTTTCTAATGAATCTAAGCATTGTGATTTCTGCTCTTGGATCAGAGAGACATTTCATCTATCCATTGCAGAGGCTAAGTGAAGAAGGAAAGGATCTTTGTCTGTTTTTTATTGGCTGTTTTGACAGCAGACAGCCTCTAAGTAGGTCAGGGAACATGAGAGGATTTACTGGGTACTCATGGGAGTCACTCTAAGACACTGCAACTGCAGCCCAGACAATAATGCAAAAGGATCCATATCAGCTCAAAATCCCCTTAACCTTGGGTTAGTCTGAGGTTAGAATAATGGGGATAATTAGTAAGTTGCCAGCATGTCTCTCGTCTCTTTTGAAGTCACACAACACATCATTGTGGCTAGGGCTTCAGGCCCACAGCATCTGAAGTCACCTGCTCCAGAGCTATTTGAACATGTGACACTGGTGCTGACTTTCTGTTGTTTTTATTGTTGTCCTAATGGGTTATTTCTGTCTAACAATACAATAAAAAGGAGAATTCCAAAGTGACAGGTTGCTTAACCTTACATCATTGGGAATAAGCAGCTCCTGAGATGTCTGAGAGTTCGAGTCCATCCCTGATGAGAGAGAGACACAAGCGCCAACTTAGTAAAATTGACATGTCGCTAATTTTAATATGCATTCAATTCTTTGAGTTACAGTAGCGAAGTCGTGCAAACTGCCATTGATATGCAGTATAAGAAACCCTTTCAGTGTTGAATGGCTAGATTTAGCAAAGTAGTTAATTTCCATATTAATGGACTGATGTTTAACATGGCACACATTCTTTTCTTTCTCGCAGTTCTCTGACTCTGCAGAACATATCATTTCACATAATAGTTTTCTATAAAGCCTATTCTCCCCCTCCCTCTCCTCTAACTCTCACATCTAAAGATGAGTTAAAAATCTGCAACAAACTGCAGAGCAATTTAAACACAAAATTCAACATAGAACTTAATTATTTTAAGACAAATCATTAAATTTAGCTATTAATTTAATTTAATTTGGTAATATAATCCAGAGCATATACTGTTAGTTTATGTCTACTGTTGTTACCACTATTATACCCACCAGGTATGAGAGTTGAAGCAGGCTGAGCCATTGGACTCAGACTTTGCTGCACTGACAGCTGATGTAGCTTGGCCAGCTGTGGGGTATGAGAGAGCAAGAGGTTGATGCAGAAAAATACACAAAAACATCAGAAATGCTCTGGCTAAAATGAATTATGATAGTTGCACAAATTGTTAAACAAATACCTCTGAGTGTGGAATGCCATATTGGTTTTGCACAGTGTAAGCCTGGAAGAGAGCATCCTGGATTAGGTAAATTACAGCAATAAAACATTACACTGTCCATAATGCCTTAGCCTCTTAGTGGAAGTGCATAGTACTAAATAATATGTCAAGAAGTACAACACTGCAAATGCAATGTTCATTAAATATTCAGATAGTGTATTACAGTGTATTACTTGTAAAATCATACAATTACTATTTTGTGCCATAAACCAAAATCCATTTATGCTTTAAATTAATCTATCAGATTTCATGCATAATCTAAACCGGTGGCATATAATATAAAGTGCCCCTGATCTCTGACTCTGCTCAGAAATAGTCTCGTTTACTGATGGCAATTATTAACGTCCCAGCATAAATGTGATAATTATTTATTGATGTTAAAATGCCACCTTTAGTATGTGACCTTTATCATTTTCTTCAACTCTCTCTCTCATACCATCTCATTTTCTCTCCATTTCTATTTCTTCCCTCATTTTCAACTCCACCTATCACCCATCCCCCATTATCTTAAATTATGCACAGTCACATACACGTGAGACCACTCTCTCTCTCTTTCTCTCTCTCTTCCCCCTCCCTCACACATCTCAGTTAATTTCTCTTTGAGATAGTCTGTCTGTCTATCTATCTATCTATCTATCTATCTATCTATCTATCTGACTCATTTTTGGAGGGCCACCTCTCTCCTTCCTGTAATTAGTGAGGGTGGTGTCTGTGTAGACTTTTGTCGTAGCAGTTATGGCCGGACCAGACAGCACTTAGCTTAACTCAATTCTGACTGACGCCAGCAGTCTGGCTAGTATTACCAGTCCATACCATGACCATAAACTGGAGAGGACACTGAAAGCTCTTCCCTCAAATGCATCGATACACTGTGGCTGCGTATATTTAAAAAATTACAAGAAGCACCACCAATAATCCTACCATTTTCAGCATGAGTGGTCTCAACAGTGAACCACTTACTACTGCATTACCCAAAATTACATTTTTTCATGTGTAGCTCATTTGTCTGTTGAGACTGTATCTCCCATTCTGATACTATGACAACATCTGTTATTATTATCATAAGTGGAATATTCCTAAGACCATTATGTTTCTAGTGCTATGCAGGCAGTGATGAAGGACTAAAAATTAGACGGCAGCGCTGTGGCAGTGTGTGATGGCATCAGGTTTCAGGAGGGGTTATGTCTCTGATGACAGACTAGAACAATAGCCACAGCTTACATTCAGCTGTTGTTTTTAATGCCTCGTGCCAGATGATGGACTGTGCAATTCTGGACATGCCACAACCCCAACCCTCACTCAACACTCACCTCCGCACAACCCTGAAACTCATTCCTGTACGCCCTTCATGCTAACATGTGCTGCATAATATCATAATAATATAATAATAATAATAATAATAATAATAACAATGATAATAATTTGTTTGCTGGCATTAATGTTAGAAATGCAGCGTGCAATGATTTCCAGAGAAGTGTTCGTATTCAGAGGAGTTGCAGAAATTATTCACAGGGTTTTCACCTCTGGGAGAATGAATCTTCAGTCAAAATGACACCTACCTGCTGGAGGTCGAGGCCACCCTGTGTGACTGAGTACAGAGGGTGGGGTGCAAATTCTGATGCCTCAAACACCTACACACACACACACACACACACACACGTATACATACATGCACACACACAGTGGCACATGAGAGAAGCACATTGAGCTGTGTGTTAGACAGGAAAATGTATTAAAATAAGCTCATCTAAGAAAAGACACTGGGATAGCTGACATCAAATCAATCAGAAGATATGAACATGAAAATGTGCGATTCATTAATGAAAAATTACAAATCACATTATTTATATTTGTAAAATCAGACAGTTGTAATATTTGCATTGAGAGTAATCATTAGTATGAGTTAATATGTGCTTGCCGGTTAAAACATTCATGACAAATTTGCTCAAATAATGAGTTCCCATTTCCTTTTTTCTTTGACTAAAGATCAAATCTGGTCCAAGAAAGGTCCTTGAAGCTGCATTTCTAACTCTCCGGCAGACACACACACACACACACCTAACAGGCTTAGGCTATGAGTCATCAGCACAGCCTTTCCCATTCCGCTTCATTTTCTCCTCTGACAAATTACACAAACATCCCTTATCACTACGCAGCCTTCATTAAAGCCCTTCCATCTCCCAGTGACCAGAACCTCGCCCCGGGTTTAATTTGATAGCTTATTATGAGGAATATCAAAACACAATGCCACACCATAAATTGACCAGAGTCTGAGACAGCACAAACAGTATCAGACCTGCTGACAGCCATGCAAAATATCTAGCCAGAGGAGACGAGAAGTCTCCAGCCTCACTTGCTAATCTTGTGTCTTACTCCATGGGAGGCTGGGTATCTGTCGCTTCCCAAACTGCAGTATCTATACGTCCCACCCCTCCCTTCCTGCCAAGGAGGCTCTCCTCTTACCTAATCTTTGCACAAGCGTGAGCCCAGAGCTTTAACAAAGGATTTGATCACACACAAATCAAGCAATGCCTCTAAAACTGCTCCAATAACCGAGGCTGGGTTACCAAAATTGGCTGGGCTGAATCCCACACTCTCACCTGATTCCCCGAGATGAGGAGAGCAGCTGGTGAAGGGCTCGGCCGGTAGGGGATGGTGGCACCCTTTGGGGGAGACTAAGGAGTCAAAAATAGGACAAGGGGTCTGGGGTTGTGAGATACACCTTTATCAAAAACACAGACAGACTAGGAGCATGTCAGAGCTGACGTGAATATGCTCTACGCTATCGCTGAAATGACAGCAGTAATGCATCAGAAAAGCGAGACTACAAAAACAAATGATGCTGAACTATCCGGTACACTGAAATACAATAACAATTAATGATGTATTACTGTAAATTGCTGATGATATTGGCATTGCTCCCTTCATTGTTTTTCATTGGGTAATACTGGTTACTTAATGAATAACTTAAGTATTGTAGTGAGCACTCTATATGGATAATAGCAAAGCCTGTAGAGTCAGAAAGCCGAATCACAGCCACTGACTGCTGTGAGACAGAATAAAAGAGTGCAGTACAGTCTTTTGGGCATTGGGGGCAGTGCTGAGTATCTGCCAAACAGCAGAATATATGGCGGTCAAAGGGGCTAAATGCTAAATTGCTATTACTGTCATTGTTACCCAGCCCAATAATTATTATGAAGACATAACTATAAGCTGATGGGAAATCGATGGTTGTAAAATTATGAAACTTTGAAAAGATTTCCACTAGCATGTAGGCTATGTGGCGCTGACTGGCTTCATAACCAGAGGGAAAAAAGGCTTTTTCTTTTCTAAATGGTTGCAGGTTTCATTCATCTAATTAGATAGAAATGTCACTGTCTGGTAATTTTCACCAATGCACTGTAAAAAAATGATTATAATTTACAGGGCTTTATATATTATAATACACATTATATTAAGATTTAATAATATATATTACTATTTACTCTGTTTGGTCCTGTTTTAGGGCTCTCTGTTGCCCCCTGGAGGTAGCCTTAGATATTATTGGAGGTGGAATATCTCTCTATATAGACAATCTCTGATAATAGCCTGATTTTTAGTTTGTATCTCAGCTTCAGGCTCAGCTGTGAATTCCTCCCAGAATAAATCAAGCATCCACAGCCATATGCATTCACCGACTGGCAGGCATTGTAAGATAAAATTCTTCATCTTCACACACCAATAAGAAAGGAGATTATACATGAGTGTAACTGCACATGACAATGTAGAACTTATCAAGTGAAGGCAGTGCTGCTGTTGTATTTTTTTTTTTTTTTTGGTTTCAAAATGTGGAGCATCTTTTTTGTGGGAGTAGTCACAGCAAATTCTTTGTATAACTTTGCATAATTTACATCTCGGAGCCACAAGGCAAGAACCCGCTGGTATAGAATCCTAATGAAACTTGCAATCCTTTGAAGAAAGCCCTGAAAAACTGGATCAAACTAGCAATTAGTCAGTCAGGTCCAGCTGCAATGCTAAAACAAAAAGGACTTGTGTGCTGCCATGAACACACAGGGAGAAATTGTGCTTGGGGTTGTTTTTCTCTCATCTCTTCCTCAATTTTCTCAAGAGAGCTGTTGTCTAAAGGTGGACACACTTTGCTGCGGGTCAGTTTGTTTTCTGCTAACAGCTTGGATTTTTTTCAACAATGGAAAACTTTGACCTGGGCCCTGCACCTTAAGATTCGCTCCTATGTCCGCCCTGGCAAATTATTACAACACATGAGAGTTGAAGGATATGAGGATGAAAGGTGAAAAGGATAAGCTAACATTAACCATAATACTACAAGACAGAAATTGCACACTTCACCATGGTATTTCTTTAGTTTAACATTCTAAATGAGGATAATGCCATGAAACCCTTCCATCTGTATCCGGCAGTGAATCCAATCAATCCTACTGTATAACTAAGTAGAGTACAACTTAACACTCTCATAGGCAGCATTAACCGAGAACACAAACACAACCTACCAAAAACATGGTTTATCTAAGTTACCGCAGCAGAACTGACAATCACTGCATGCTGGTAAAATTAGAACATGCATGTCAACAGCAAATATTTCTTTGAGGTTGCTGCAGCAGAGCTCTGACAAACTGTCTAGGTGCAGGAATGAGGTAAGGAGAGGAATGGTGGGTTTCCTACCTCCAGGATTACTGTGCAGATGAGCTTGACACACTGGATTACCGAGTCCTGACTCCCAGATATCGTCACCCCCCGCTCAGTAGAGTTGGGCAGCAAATCCCCTGCCACCTGTATCTGAGCTCCAGTGCTCTGGCAATGATAGGGGTTTAAAAAAAGGATTAGTCTGATTCGGGAGATAAGACAAGTCATGATTACACTGCCATGGCTCCATTTCTGTGGGCTTTGCTGACCTTACGATAGAGAGCTTTCCCCCCTCCGAACCTTCTGAATGAGCCTAACTACGCTGCAGTGCTGTATGTTTAATGTCAAGTCCTGTCTGGTCATAGATAAATGGAAAGTCATCCATGATCAAAAGACGTCATGCTCTTGATTTTAGCTGATGTCTCCTTGAGATAGAATGACTGTAGGCGAGGAGTGCTGTTAGGGTAAGGCAAAATCCACTTTGCCTCTATCAGCAGGAAATTTGTTATTTTATCATCTGTATAGTAATCAGCCGCACCTTAGCTGTTACCAAAAGTCTTAATTTGTTATGCTTGCCAGAAGGTAGAGCTGAACCCAGTGCCGATAACAGGCTAAAATGGATATATACGATACAATATCCAATACTGAAAGTCCTGAGTAACATGTCAGAAATAAAAGCAAACTGTCGTTTTGCAGTTTTGATAGGGTTAGGGTTAAGAGTGTTAGGAAAAATAAAGATCAGTTATACATTATTTAAATCAGTTATTTTGTCCAATGATCCAAAACTAATGTCCTGCCTTCACTGTTTTGTGAAAGTAATGGATCAGACTGGTATTCGGTATCGGTTGATGCTTAAAGTTTAGTACTCAGCATCTGCACTGGCACTGGAAAAGTGGCATTGAGGCATCCCTGCCAAAATCGTAACATGTGTCGATGCCACTGAGAAAGAGTAGGGTTTTCAGGTGATGTTGCTGAACAGGAGGTGTCTGAAATACCTGTGTTAAAACCCTGATTTTTTTATGTGGTAATATCAAACAACGAACAAATGGGATATAAAACACAGATCTGCAACAGGTCACCTTTAGGTAGTGTTAACAAGAAAACCTAACTTGATTTTGTTGTATAATCACAGCGAAACAGATGGATGCCAGCACCGGGGAGAGCATTGGCCAAAATGAAAGAGGCTGAGCTTCTATTCATAGAGCGGTGGGCAGCTAAGTGAAGCGCTCAGCAGCCACGTTAGAAGTCTTTGGCAACAGATCTGATGTAAGCTCAATCCTAACATGTCATCTGGCCAAAATGTAGCCAGGATTTTTTCCTTTCAAAGTTGCCACTGCTGAGTCATGTGTTGTGTTAAGTGATATATCTGGACTATTGTTTCTCTGTCAGGCCAACGGTCAACTGAAGTGAATTCCTGCCTTTCTTCATGTCACTGACGTTACAGCAGAAGAGATTCAGCTGTGGATCAGTTTCTTTAGTGATTAGCAATAATCAGTTTTTTGCCGTTCTTTGCCAACTGGACCGCTCATGTCCACTATGACAGATTTTCCACTATTTTGAATTATTTATCAAATCAAGCTTTAAAATGTCCTTCTGTATTGCTGGCCTGATCACCGCCACATTCAAGCTGCTCAGAGATTATTTTTGATTCATTTTATTTGGCTCATATTGAAGTTGCAAGAGAGTGTAGTCTAATTGAAAAAGGGTTATGACTTCATGACAATTTGTGAAACTTGATACTGTAAATCTATTCAATAATCTTGTCATAGCGATAATTTTTTTTAACCGGTTCAACCAACAAGAGGGTGCCAGAAGTGACAAAAATTGATAAACTGAAACTGGACTGACCAAAAATTTCAGCATGTGGTGTATCCTGTATGACCATCTGTGACCAGTGGCTGCTGCAGTCTGTACTTTGACCACTGACATACAGCTCTTGTCCACAAATTATTGAAATATTTGTTGAAAATTAACTAATTTGTATACTTACAATGAGTAACAGAAGACACTTTCTCTTCAATATGATAACATATTATCATTCATAACTATTGAACTGAACACATTACAAACACGTGGATGCAGCTCACATACTGTTTATTGGGCTTCTTCACATTAAGAGGGTGTTAATCCTTCGTTGGAGATTTAACATTTCTATATAGGCTTTGCTAAGTGCATGTTAGCAGTAACATTATCGTTAGAGAGCTGAGCTATTATTGCCGTCTGTGATTTGATTTCATTTTAATTGTTACATTTTCATTTGCCAAGACGCTCACAGTTGGCAAGCCTGTAACCACTACATCCTCTGAGCTCAATCATCAGTGCTGAGCAATTGTTCAATTCCCTATACTGATTTACCAGTTTATAGCTGTAGATTAATTTCATCACTACTGCTCCAACCTAATTTACATACTTATGCTGTAATTGTACACAATCTGGATGAAATCATTTACTACATACATTCCCAAAATATAATAATACAATTATGTGGTAATTTATGGTAATTATTAGCTGCTTTGTGCATACGGTGAAGACAAATACAGCAGGCCTTAGGGCACAGAAGAGGAAAAATTCAATCTCTGAAATTATATACATGTGTGCTGTGCTCTCTTCTTTGTTTACAGAGAAAGATACTGTATGTTCCCTTCATAATCTTGTGTTAAAGCAGCCTAGGCACTGAAGACATGGAGGATGGAGTTGATGTGCCTTCTGGCAGCTCACCTCTCTGATCTCCTTTATCTTGGCCCCGCCCTTCCCAATGAGAGAGCCGCACTGACTGGCAGGGATGACCAGCCGCAAGGTGACTGGTGGCTTCGAGGTGATGGTGCCATTGGCCACAAGAGCAGTCAGGTCCTGGAGGGGAGACAGGAAGATACCGGCAAAGAAAAATGTGGTTTGAATCAGTTGGAAAGAACAAGGAGAGAGAGGTCAGGAGGGGTAGAGGAAAAGGAGCAGGAGGCATAGAGGTGGGAAGAGAGGGAAGGATAAGCCACTTGGGGGCACAAATCAGACAACTCTTAGACTTAAAGGATCAGGCCAGCGAGCGGACAAATAGGGCCAAGCTTGAACAGATCTCATTTACATCAATTTAGTATTCATATTCATTGTAACACAGGTATTAGCTTCACAAAGGAACCTGGCAACATTGGGTATTTTGAATACCAGTCAAGTCAAATCAATCAGCAAATATTAGAGAAATCTCGTCACACACATACCATGTCATGATGTTTTCATTGCAATATCTTAAAATCTCTCCTGGTCAGTCAACTGATAAATTACAACCACCTAAAAAGCCAAAACTATAAACAATAAAGTAACGATTACACTCAATTCACTCAATACACAATTTTGAGTCTATTCATTTGCAAGGTGGCCATGCCCAGTATCTACAGCATGAAAATGAACTGAACAGGAGAATAAGCTGAAGGGACCCACAGTATATGTGACAGGTGGAGCAGTGGTTGGGAGGCGGAGAAACCAAAGAGCAGTGCGGCACCTGCACCTAATTAACCTCTCCCTCTATATCTGTGTGTTTCAGTATGTGCTGGGAGAGAGGCCAGTGGACTGACCAGCCACGGCACACGACTGGCATGTCTAGTGAGGGCCTGGAAGACTGTTTAATCATTCATACACGCTGCTGAATTCTCCGCGAAAGAAGAAACATTAATTCTAGCACCGGTGGGGTGTGATTGGTGTTGTGAGCTATTCCCTATGTTGAACAAAACCCGGACTGAACCAGAGCACAGTGTCCATGTGTCTTTCCTAGCCCTAAGAGACTGCATGTTGCCACACAATGAAAACACTGTTATTTTGTTTTCCAGACATCTTATAAACAGAGCTTGATTAATAGATTAATAAAAGATGCCTTTTCATAGGGGTAGGGCTTTTTACGGTTTACAGGAGGCGGAGTTTCTTGTAGTTGTGTAAGTTTTTGTTGTAGCGTAAGAAACTGCCGTTATATTGAATTCAATTTGAACTGCCAGGGCTGCTGGACACACTGAAAAAAACAAAACAAAACAAAACAAAAAACGTATATAAGTATGGAAAAGAGCATTTTGACATGTAATTTGAGAGTGACACATACATCACAACTTTTCAAAGTGTTTGAATGTTAATACTACTATGGTTGCAATGCTGGTGGCTATTAGCACTAAATTGCATGTCAGATTATTAGCCATGTTTGCTGCAAGTTGTCTATCAATTGAAAGGTTACACTGAAATAACACTACACTTAAGGGAACAGTTCACTCCACCAAACAGCATCCACCCAGCCACATATCGGAGATCCAGGTGACAGGAAGGATCACGGCAGACCTTGAAACCTCATCAAATCACACAAAAACTATCTGGATGGATAGATTGCACTAGGGATGAAAATATCTGGGGGGTTTTTTGTATTTTGGGTGAAGTGTTCCTTTAAGTGAACTCCATGTGACAATATTTAATAAAAAGACTCACTAATTGTGTATTGTTAAGCCCTTACCGACTCGACGACGAATCCAACTAGATTTAACAGATTGTGAAACAATGCATATCAGTTTCATCAATGTTTGTGCCACTGTTTCCTTTTCTTCATTGTTATAAATGCACCCAAAAGGCATAGGATAAGATAAGAAGAAACTTAAATGATCCCCGTGAGGAAACTGGGTCACTGCAGCAGCAGATAGTAATATAATACGGCAGGGAAACAAATAACGTTTAAACGGGAAAAAATACAATATGAAGAAGTATATACTCAAGGGGATTAGATAAACATAAACATATACAACAATTTCAACATATGTTCAGTTGGAGGTATGAATTCAAAGTCTGGGGAAAAGGAAAAAATAGAATATTATTAGTGTGGAAAATAATAGCAGTAGGACCTACTGAGGCTATGAAAGAATGAGAGCAGAATATGTCCAATATAAAAATTATTTGTAAGTTCAAACAAATAAATTAGTTGACCAAACTACATTATTTATTTGATGAGTGTTTTTCACACTGCAGGTAGCAAACAGCCTATGCCTGATCTGCTGTAGGCGGAGACTGAGCTCTTAATTAATGAACAGTGTGTCTCTCCGAGCCTTTGAAATGTAAATACACCTCACTGTCTCTCTGCCCATCAGAGCAAAACCCAATAACTTGGCCAGAAAACAAGTGTGCAACAGAATGCAAAGCGCACAGCTTATTTTTTAAAAGAAATGTATTGGAGGCAGTTTTCAATAACATAATAAAAATTAGTGGAGTTACACTTAAGAGGGGACAGCGTGGATGTTTTTTCATTCATGACCCCTCAAGGCGTTTTTTGCTTGTGAGGGGGAATACATTTATTTTTCCAATAAACTGTGAACTTTAAGTTTAAAAAGCACATTGTGACGTGCTTCTAATGCTGCTCTGCTCCAAGTCTATATTTAGTGAGGCGGATCAGGTTCTCTGGCGTCTTGTGTCATTATAAGAGGGGCACATAGCTCGTCAGCACAATCACAAGGCTCTGGGCGTCATTTTCTTGATTTGATCTAAAAATATGCGCCATATCTTAACAAGTGTTCAAGCGTTCCAATACTTTCCTGCACCACGCTTGCAAAAAGAGGCTCTCAAAGCAAATTGGCGGAAATAACTCCGCGGGTTACACAAGCACCCATCACACAAAGAGTTGCTTAGCTTAATCCCCAATGCATATTGTGTTGCGGGTGGGATAAGGACCCCAATACAGAAAGATTATGTGGCTTTCATGCATGCTGTATCTCAACAGCTGGAAACAAAAAGGCATGTATGGTACTGTATTGTGTCTTGTATTGTAAGAGGGCACTTGATTTTGTATTATCTGAACTCCTTGATAAAGTGAATAACAACCCACTGAATACATGGACTTGGACATGGACAATTTTATCACTATTCAATCAACTGGCCAAATGAAAACAACGTGTCACCCTGTTTTCCCTGTTTTTTTTTTATGAGTAATCACACACTGTAAATAGAAGTAAACAACTGTTTACTCTAATACTCAATGGCCAAATAAAGAGCTTAATCCCCTTCTTTCTTGTTAATTAAAGATGTCAGACATATACTACTCAACAGTGTTGGAAGCAGCGCACAGTGGGTCAGCCAACATGTTGCCATGGAAACTCAAGAGTTTTAGCTGAACATAGGGTTGAAAAGAGGTGAGCACGAAGGATCTTTAATGAATACTGCACTATGCTCCCAGCCAGCATGTGTTTACCGAAGGCTGTGGACCTGAGCAGGGAGCACCTGCTTCCTAGCTAGTGTCTGCTGTGATGCTAAATCAGTGTAGAGACAGCTCTGATTCCACCATGTTAATTAGTTTGCTGATGGATGGAGTCGCCATGGGGATCAACAGCATGAGGAAAACCTGTTATCTATAACTCATTAGTAAATCATAAGCAAATCATACACAAACCTCCCGTCTTTAATTAATAGGCACAAACTTAATGTCATTTGGGCTGGCGCAGTAACACGGATGTCTTCTCCAAATAACGTGGCGTCTGCAAAAGTTATAAATTCACTCAACTGTTGCAGCAGTTTTAGAGGGCCCTACAAATGACAAATGCAATTTAACAGCCTGCTGTACACTATACAGAATGGGTGGTGAATTCATTCATCATGCAATTCTTCTCGCTACAATATTTATGCTGAAAGTCATAATGCTTTTGCAACATCAGCTATAACAGGTTGCACACCAATTTTCATCTGCAGTGTAATCTTATCTGAAAGCACATCATGCTACCCAATGCAGCTGGAAGTATTCCTACCATCACTTCAGTTTAGAGTATAATTGCTGGTGATAAAAGCGCATTAGTGCTGATGGTGATTTGCAGCAAAGGAAATGGTGTCTTAAAATAATGTTGTGGTGAAAGGGCTTTTTACAGCTTTTATTTCTCCTTTCACTAGCATGTTACTTCGGCTGCTTGCAGACTATGCCAACTTCACAAGGCTTGCCAAAAATAATGTGCTGATTGCAATCGGGTTGGCCTCTTCTGTAATAATCTTCAGGGAAATGAAACTACTAATGCTCAGGCCTCTATTTTGGTTTAGATGATTTAGATTTGATAAATTTACTTCTATAGATGACCAAAGTATTATCATGATATCCTGTTCTTACCAAATGATCTGATTTCCCCTCCTTAATTATGTATGTGATGGCAATATTGTGTGTGCATTACCTCCTCCAGTTTGTATGTGATCATTGTGAAGGCTCTGAAGACACTGTCTGTGGAGCCGGTGATGGTGATGATCCTCTCTGGACAGGAGCCCTCTGAGATGTTGACCCGAGCGCTGCTCTGCAGGGACAGACAGGGGTGTGAGGGAGCAGGTCGCCGGGTCACTTTAAAGGTCAGTATTAATCTCCTCGTGGTTAAGTTTCTGTACTGGCAAAGGGATTGAAGTGGTCAGGGGTTCATACAGTCGGGAGTAGGAAGCCAAGTGAGATGAGGGAAAGGAGGTGAGATTGAAAGTTACACAGCACATCTCTGTATCATGGACTGACAATCTAATAGAGTTTCTCCTCGGGGTATTGTCCTCACACAATAAATCCCCTGCCCTCATCTCTCTCCATTTTGTGTCCTTGTATTTCTCTCCAGAGCCCCCCTGAGCTAGAGTCATATGAGTAGAGACAGGACAGAGCTCTGACCTCTGGGACATTTTCTCCAGTCACTCCAATGAGTCATGCTCCCACCGTGTCTCTACATAAGGCCTAGGGGAGGACTGCCAGGATGAGGCTCATACATGAGGAACTAACAAAGGCCCGAACTGACTGGCTGGATGGATGGATGGATGGTTGAATGGACGGACAGATGACCACTGTGGGTGAGCGCTTTATCCAGCAGCTCTGCAGGGCTGCATTGTCCCATGACCTCACCCTCCCTCTGTTTATCCTTCTGCCCATAAAGCACAAGATAAAACCTTAGCACCCGCGGAAAGAGTCAAATGCACCACTACAATGTCATGCTAATTACTTTTAATACAAAGAGTTAACCAAGCGGCATTAGTTCAACTGCACCCTTGAGGTTTGTGAAG
>OMKZ01021982.1:0-25167 GCA_900302535.1 Neoniphon sammara | reverse complement strand
AACTCCCAGCTTCCCAGTGGCCGGTCCATGCCTGGAGGTGGAGATATTCATCTCTGCTTCAGTTTCTGATGAAGTATATATGGGGTGATGTCATAAGAACAGTCAGATTTTTTCTTGCTTATTTTAAAGGTGCACTGTGTAAAACTGAATTGAAGTGGAGAACCTTTACTCAACTTGATGGCTGGGTCTACATGGTTCTCATCTTTGTACTGACAGTGAGGACCCTTTATACTGAACTGACAAAAAGCACAGAATATGCACAAAATTTGAAAGAATGGTCTGCATGGTTCTCATTGTCAGCCTGACTCACTGGTAAATTACATGCTTATCCCATATTGTAAATTGTAAATATTTTAGCCTATTGTTATAGAGTCTATAGCACACTTTTACTCAAATTTTAATGTAGGCTAAGGAACATAAAAGCAAGGGATATATATCTTGTTGTATCATGCAACATATACTAATCCATATGTAAGTTTTTTTTCTTAACAAGTGTATTTGCATTTATGTCCAATAAATCAAATCAAATCAAATCAAATAATAATATGGAGCTTTTAGTGTAGTTTCAGGCAGGAATATGAAGTCAATTGCACCTCAAAATCAACTCTTCCTCAGCTGATCATCAGTGAGGATATCTGACAACGTGCAGCATCTTGTTACCTCATCTGGATTCAGCCCCAGTGACAGCAGCTTAAGTCTCCATACCAGGATCTTTTCTACCTTCAATGCTCAGCATCAACTCCTCCTATCATACTCAGATTTCATGTTTCTCAATGCCTATTTTGAATTATTAGCTTATGGACTCTGATATCTGTATGGCTTCATGCAAATGATAAATGTTTTATCCATATAGTCTTCAGATAACACTGAACAACACTGTTACATTTTGGCTCCCTTCATCACTCTACCATTCAAATTCAAGTCATCAAAACGCAACATTATGGCATCACTGAGGAAAACTAATGATGACGTTTGTTTAACGGTGATGAAATACTGGGTTTGAAGTCTCTGAAAGTTAATTTTCACACCATACTGGAATGAATGGAATTCATACGGCTGATTGCTTTGGGAAACTGTCAGCAGAAACAATAAGTTAATGCATTTTAATTAGGCTAACTTTGTAAAATCACTAGTATGTTAAGTGCACAGCTTGACACAGGTCAGTGGTAATCCACATCTGAGAGTGAGGAATGCATCCAATAAAAAAACCTAAAGATAAAAGCTATAAAAGTAGGATACACACAGGACAAAATCAATAAAACTTTGGTTCCAGCTGTTACAGCAAACTTTGCCACAGACAGCAGATGTGACATCGCTGGCTACAACCACATGCCCTGCGCATGTGGTTGTAGATGTAGCAATGATAGCAGCAGATATACTATAGGATTTAAGCATGCTGTCAAATAAATCATAAGTATAAATAACTGAACTTAAAACTTAAATCTTGTTCAAAGTTGGAAAAACACGCAGTTAAATGTGTTAAAAGAAGGTGCACTTGTTTTATTCTCCACAGAAGTCCACAAAAATCATGTCATCAGTAATTCTGAAATCATCTTCATACTGTACCTAAAATCATGTGCACTGTATCTTTACTGGTTCATTGAATCATTAATACTGATCATACCCTGGTCATTTTGTGGTATGAGAACATAAAAACAGTACTTATTACTCCTTCAGAGGCTAGTTTCAATTGAAACATTAAAGAAATACTAAAATCATAAATCGGAATACTAAAAAATCATAAAATGTGTGAAATCATCATAAACTCTATGGCCCGATAGAGTTTTGCATTAGGTGTACAGGAGTGCACCAGATGACTGTGGAAATACATAAAGCAAACATCAGAGAAGTAAATAATTACAGATTACAGTAAAGAGTAGATTAAATTTTAATTCCGAAAGATAGTGTCTCCCAAAAACTAAATAAGTTAACGACAATATACATTGTTTCATGTTGTTGTTGTTTTTTTCAGTTTGATAGTGCACAGATTGATGAACTACTTTGCTACCAGTTACTTGAATCATCAGCAAATAACAAACCAGACGGCAATCACAATGCAGTCAGGAAAGCGGCAGCGGCAAAGTGTACGCTGCTGGCCAGTTTCAACAGTTGCAACATATCACTACATTTGTTTACTTGGTGATAAGTGGCTCATCAACTTTAACTTCAGCAGTGACTCTAGACGTTGCTGATATGTTTTAAGTCCCACCTTATTAGATTGTGACAGTTTTGATTGTCCGGGTCACGCTGACATTTAGGAGTGTTGTGTTTCAGCTTCAAGTTGAACCAAGTTCAGCTGCAAGCATCACAGAACCAACGCTCCGCTCTTAGCTCCTCTGCAGAACGCTGCTGAGATCAGCCAGCCCCTGAAAACAATGGGAAATATGCTGCTGCATCCACCTCTTACCAGTGTGATCATCGCCCATGTTCTCGACATAAAATTAAAATTCTTTACCTTGGATCATTTCTGTCCTGTCGGTATCACCCTTATTATCATTCCTTTGAAATGTTCTTACAACAGAGCATGGATCTGCATCCAACATCACAGGTGTATAGATCATCATTTTAAATTGTAAAGGAAAACAACAGTTTTGACATGTTGAAATGGAAACTGAGGGTTAAGAAATGGCTTTTATTTTATTGCTACAGAAAACAAGTTATTAATGGGACTTTTATGGAAAATCTTGAATTTCTTGAGAGAAAGGTTGTAAAGGTTGTACAGGATTAATATTTCAAGAAAATGTTACTGCCAAGTATATAATGAGGTGTTAGTGAACAGTGGTCATGACCTGATCTAAAAAGAAATATTCCTTGTAGTTATTCTGCTTCGACCCAGGTCTCCACGGTATCCTTTGAATAAAACATGGCCCCCATTTATTTGCTTTATTTAAGATAAGGCTGTTCTATCCTTCTGCAATGAGATAACTAAACGTCTCCCAGAATGAAAAGCCTCTTCATCGAGTGATCCCGCCCTTCAGCCGCCAGGAACGAACCCAGCCCCAGATACACAGAATGACAAGCATTTTGCAGTCCCTATTTCTGCTCTTTTACATCATATAAGCCTTCCTATTGCTTGCCAGGGGAAATGAAATGTTTATTATATAGCCCTGAGGGCTTTTGCAGAGAGAGTTTTGGTGGACTTAAAGAAAGGATAAGCTTTTCCTCTCTCCCCTCCAAACTTGGCTTTCTCCCATGGCATATGAGAGGCAGGAGGTAGAGGTAGGGTCACAGCAGAGAAGAGAGAGTGGAGCGAGTTAAGATTGGCAGCTTAGTCAGAGTACTGCCAATCTTCTGGGCCCTGGTCAGTGTGTTTTGTTGGACAGGACAAAGCTGAGCAGAAGTACATCTGCCCCTGCAAAGACCTTCCAGAGTCCGGGGACAGCTTATGAGTACTAAGTGCACCACATAAAAGCTTCCTCATAACCTTTCCAACAGTGAAGCTTTAGTTTGGATGGATGGATCCTAAATCTGTCCAATCATCCCCCTCCTTTCCTATTTACAATAAGACAGAGGGAGGAAAAGTGGACATAGTGTATTTAGGGACGAATGAATGTTAATGCATATAATATGAGTGAACTGGAAGCATCTGTGAAGGCTCATGATTCATGAAATATACAGTGGTCCTGCCTTTATACCAAAGAGATATGCTAGAGATGTTATTAATGGGATGCTTTATGCTTTAGGCAAAAGTGGTGAGCCGCATTTTGCCATGAGAGGAATTCAGGCTCTAATTTAGAGTCCCCTTTATTAGAAGGAAAATCTGTCTTCTCTACAATATGGCCATACTAATGGTGATAGCTAATGTCCCTGCCCGGAGCAGGAAGTTATCTCACTGGTGTGGACAGGACCTAGGGTCACTTGGCTCCATGACTCCTGTCTGTAGGAAAATCTTCCAATTTCCTGCAGTCACCGGCCACAATGAGTAGGATAATATCCCACTATCAGAACCAGCTGAGACTGATTACCGGGCAGAGCCACTGGCTTGGATTGGTTTACAGGACAGTTATACATGGATACACACGTTTTTGTGTATAATTTGTATGCACAAACATTAAGTATGCCAATGACCTATGCACAAAACAACAGCAATTTCCTATATATACTCATATGCAGACAACGATATCTGTACATTCACTTACTTCTAGTGCACATACAAAAATATATCAAAAGCTCAGCTCATGTCCCCTTTGTCAGTGTCACTCCTAATCTAACATCTGAGGGGTCAAGATAGGAGAAGGCTACATCAAAGATATATGCCTCCCTTAGAGTGAGGCGGAAATAACCCAAAAAAAGATGGCTGTTGGTGGACGCTGCGATAGTAGTGAGTGTACCTGTGTGTGTGTGTGTGTGTGCATCTCAAAGAGAGGGAGGGGAAGGTGGGAGTGGGAGTAGCATAGAGGTAGCTGAGAATTTTGAGTGAATGGCCATCTGTGTGGAGGGATCTGTGGGGGAGGGGAGGGGGGTGACGCTTCCTGACCACTTCTGAATTATGTCAGAATGATCATGACAGAGGAGCTACCAGGTGATTCACACGCTGAGCGGCTCTTTCTCAAGACCCCTCCCCGTGGCTCAGCACCAGCCTCCCCTGACCATGAAAAACAGGGGTATTCCACTCTTAAGATTTTACGCTCCTTCATGTGCTTTAATATCTCTATTTCTTTTTCTAAAAGTATCTCCATGTTCTAGTGACGTAGAAAAAAATTGAAATGATCTTTCCAGCAGCATGACGTTACGCCATTTCCTTTCTTTCCACTTGCCTTGTGTCAGAGAAGACAGAGGCTGATGGGGGGTAGGTGGGCCGTCTCTGGGATGCAGAACACTGGGGCCGGTGTAGGAACTGGTTCCATGGGGGGAGTGGATACAGCATCATAATGACCAAGCCAAATATTTGTCTAGTCCATATTCTGAGAGCATAATGAAGTCCTTTTAGAGAAGGCATCATTGGAATCTGGACAGTGATTTTATGCCAGAGAGAGGGGCAGGTTTCACTGGGCTCCGCTGTTTCCACTTAGGCTAACCTGGTCTCTGGTGGCCCAATTCAAATTCAATACAGAGCCTTGTGTGGAGAATAAGAATGAATTCTAGCTCTGTTTGGCATCTGATAGGGAGTGAATCGGAAATTGAAGTTGGATTTAATCAATAGATGAATCACACACTAAGGTGGGATTTAGTTACAGGTGAATTGAATAAGAACTTACCCAGGATTTGAATTTGGGTTATTTTAGTCGACTTCTCTGCCGCTATACTGTCAGGGTTCTCTGTTTATGGAGGGTGAAGCTTGCTGAACGGAATTTCACAGCACCTGACCCAGCCAGCTTTCTCCCTCTCTCACACACACACACACACACACATACATACCCACACACACATCTGAGACCTGCATACCTTTGCACACATATATACATATACAGTGCATCTATGCCTATGCTCATACAGGTGTGGACTAGCTTCATAGTCTGATGGGCCTTTCTGATGGTGCCAAGTTCAGCTTGTGTCAATACTCCCTCTGGCTGCCAAAAAGTGTCAGGAGTGAAAAGAGGGGGAGGGAGAGGGGGGTGCCATAGTGGGCTATTCTACCCAGGACCACTCTTGCCCCACTTTTATCACCTCTGCCCCTCTGTTACCCCATACCTTATGCAGTTTGTAGATATAGCGTGATATTTCCCTTTTGCAGGCTAGCTAACCACACCTGCCACCTGTGTGTGTTCACAAAGTCCTTTTTGAAAACCATGCTGAAAGTAAGCTGCATATAAAAGTCAGCAATGTCTAAGGTAAACTATATATAATCTTTAAAATTGTTGATAAAATTATATGGCATACATGGGCATATTTTAGTACCCTAGAGCAACATCTTGGATTTGGGAAGTGTCAAACCTGAGCCATTGAATGAATATAATCAAAACAATAAAATGAAATATGACTAAAATATGAGATAGTAAAGAATTGCAGAAAACAATCTAAAAACAGCTCATACTGTGACAACACAACTCCATATTTCACACGTAACAAGTGCTAGTCTGTGTGGTGTTGTCACATTTAATCCAGCGTAGTCAGGTTTGAGAGCCTGCACTAAAAGAGCTTGCCTCCCCCAGCAGGTTATTCTGGTGTTATTATGAGAACACAACATGCTCATTATGGTTGTGGCACTGCATTCAGGGTGGCTGTCTGCTCTGGTGCGCCAGCACTGGAAATGCTTGCGGTGACGGAATGACAGGGAGAGCGAGAGACAGGGAGAAAGAGAGATGAATGGAGGGCAAAGGAAACAGAGAAAGATGGAGTTTATTTAGAAGCCGGCAAAGGGAGATGATAGATGGGGCAGTAAAGGGTGTGACAGATGAGAAGAGAATAGAGAGAAATTAAATAAGAGAAAGGAATCGGGAGGCGTCGACAGAGACATGAAGACAGAGACCTGTTTGAGAAGCTCCCACATCCTGGTGCATCACCAAACCATACCTACAGGAAGAAGGCAGAACCAGCAACCAGGAATACAAACAGCTGGATAGAACCACCTGTAAGGGAAAAACACACGCCACAGAGACACTCCACACATACACACGCACACACACATTCCTCATATGAACAGTCTACTTGTGTGCAGTGGAGCTGAGAGAGACAGCGCTGTCTGGTTCACCACTACCACCTCCGTAACCTCTGCCATTGCCCAGCGTGAAAACACACCAACACAGAGGTGTCTGTCTTTACAAGCTATTTATTTGCAGGATGACATTAGGTTGTTTTATTTCCAGACATGCTCTGAAAACACCACTGTCCCAGCTCTTTATTTGACATCTCTCCTGAGGTGTTTTACATTGTCAGAGCTGTTTTGCGGAGACTTTGTCAGAGGAAATCAGTTTAACTGAAATTGAGCCACTCAAATGTAAACTCGACATGTTTTACCTGTTTTTCGTTTTTAAGATCAAAAAGCATCTATCTGTCATAAATGTACTGGATTTATTATCACTACTGGGGTAGAGAAAATTCTACAAAGCAGGTTATTTATGTAAAGCAATGACATTTTGGCTCACATAAACTATAGATAACACCCAGCCAAGCCCAGTGTCCAATTTTGTTAACTTTCAGTCTGCAAAGCCCTGCATTGGTTGCACATGTGTAGGTACAGTATCCAACGCACTGTAAACATTGATATCTAAACAGCCTGTATTGCTGTTACTGTTGCTGTGCATCAAAGAACAGTCTTGTGTCCTCACCAGGCCCAGGCTGCAATTTGGGCTCAAGGCGTGGTCCAGCACCCGTTGGGCTGTGTCCGCCCTGTGTACCAGTAATGACCCCTTCCCTATGGGGAGCGTTTGATCTGGGCTGCCTCTGTGCCTCGGCGGGGCCTATTTCTGGAGCGTGGGGGGGGATAAAGGGAGCTTTCAGACCTGGTGCCAATGACCATAATTAAGCAGCTTTAAGGGGTGGCAGTGAGCGCGCTAGCAAGCGCAGAGTTTGTAATTTGGAAGAAGGGGGCAGAGTTGCTGTGGCTCATTGGAAGTACATGGGAGGGTCGGAGTGGCACCCAACACTGAAACACAAGGGACAGAGTGTGTGAAGGGGACTGTAAAGAGGATGTTAATGACTTGGATCCATTAGCACCCACCCCTGGGGCTTGCTGACCAACAGCCTCAGGCAGAAACACAGAGAGGTCGCCACGACTGACACTCTCTGTCAGCCCCACCCCTGACAGTGTGTCATTCACGCCAATCTCTCTGTGCTTGTTGGTGTCGGTGCTAACAGGCTCAAATCATTGACATCCTCTGTATATCCTCTAGATTCCTGCTTGTTTGTCCACCGATGTCGTCCACTGATGTCGCTGCGTACAGTTCAGCTCACCTGGCTGTTTGTTGTAATGTTGACTCAATGTGTGTAAGACCATTCATTCAGAAATAGTGAATTTGAGGTGGAGTATGAGTGATAAGTGCTGCTATCTGAAAATAACTCACTTAATTATCCACTTTAAAATGATTTGATATTTTAAATCTAAAACAAGATCAAGAGGCAATTTTTAGTTATTTCTAATATAATTAGGAGAATTAGCCAAAACTTGATGGGCTGAGGTCCAAGCTAGGAATGTGTGTTTCTCAAGACTGGCAGAGCTGTTAGTTCATCTGATAGCGGGAGAGGTTAGAGCTGTTCATTCATTAATCCTGTTATTTTATTCAGTACTGTAAACTGCAGTGCTTGCTTGTGCTGTTCATAATAATGTTAAATATAGTATAAAATGATATAATTAATATAATTAATATGCATATAATTAAATGCATACTAAATGCTATAATAATTACATGCCAATTAAAATATTTTGTATAATGCATCCCTCTTACCATAATTTTGTTCCCTTTGTATAAATTTCTCTCTCTCTCTCTTCCATTTCTGTTCTGTCTGTGTTTCGCATCATACAACATGAATGAACATGAATGAATCCATGTTTCTCCACTGATGGTAAGAGCAGAAGATGGATCTGCCTGCTGTCCATCTAAAAAAGCCTCTGGCAGCACTGCACTCCCTACACCCTGCTGTAGGAGGTGAAGCACAATTTCTCAAGCAAAGCCAAATATCTTATCTCCACCTAAATGTTCGTGACAGCTCAGACAGATGTCAGGCAGTAATTACTGGCTCTTGTGGCTGTGCGGAGGCCTTTGGTAGGTCTGATCCTGCGCCAGGCCATGACCTTAGTTAAGGTTAATGGGGGCTGGTCCAGGTGTGGCTCCCTGTCACTGACAGAGAGCGCCACCATTAACACATCTCTAACATGAAGGGTGAAACCACTGTTGACACTGATGTTGCATAATGCTTAATAGTGCATAATTGATCTGTATGAACAGAGAAGCAGGGGATTGCATGTTGTTCACACCATCTCACAAGTGTCTGTGAGAGAGACAGGTCTGTCAAATAAATATCTGATTTAAATATCTTAGCTCAAACATCATGTTACATAAAAATCTTAACACTTTGCTTCAGCCTGCTGTCAGTAGGCATTACTGTATTTCAACAACCTGTAAATGCATATTTCTCACCGACCTCAAAGTGACTGTAGATGTTCCCTCATCCAACTAAATCCATCCTTATTATAGCAAACCTTTTTACCAGTGGTTACCTTAAGCATCCTCACAAATTGTTCACCTTGTCTACACCAATAGAAGAGGGAGTCACCTGCCAAGTTTAGAGTAAAGTTAAAAACTTTACCATTGCTTGGTTCAAACAAAGCAGCCAGTTCAGCTCCTGAGAAAATCAAGTGGTTGTAATGCTTACTGGCTCTAGGCTATCACAGGTAATGGTCTCCTGGAATTACCCCAATTATTCCACCTACTGACGGATAATAAGGTGGACAAACAAGGAGGCTCTGGAGTAGCTGTAGGGGACGCATGTTTGGTCGTTTCTGTCTGTGAAGTGCTGCCCACAATGTGTCACCGTGGTTTATTCCGACGGTTTACCGGGGCAGGGGTTTGAGTGGGTCCGTGTGGCCACCCCCTGGAGAAGGCGTGTAGTTGCTCGGCACAACCGCTGGGCTTGTAACTTGACACCTGGCCGTGCGGTGCGTTTGCCATCGCTTTACCCACAGAAAGCCTATTTAAAAAGGAAAGGGATGAGTCGTGCGCTCCTGACTCCGTAACCCCCTCCAAGAACCCAGCTTTCTCTCTGACTGCGCGTCCCTAAATCTGGATCGGCATAAATGAATGAAATACAGGGGAATATCGAAAGGCAACCACACAGGAAAACTCTCTGTCAAACCATCCTGCAGAGCGACCCAGGGAGTTTATGTCGGGCTTGATATAGGCAAATCAATATGAGATTTTTCCTCTGGAACTTCATCTCAAGCCACTCCAATGTGTAAGACGGCGACTGCTGCCTTCTGCCCCCCTTGCAAAGGAGTCACGCTGTGATTAACGGATCAGGTTTTTGACTGCCAGGACAAATGAATACAAATGAATTTAGGCACCCGAAGGAGAGATTGCAGAACCTCTCATCTCGACACAAAGTAAGTGATCTTTTTATTCTCACGCTGCTGTGTGGTTTGATGAATGGATGTTGGAAGAGGGTAAGGTGAGAGCGATCAATGACAGGGATGAGCTCGCAAAATGTGATTAAAGTAGAAGGCGCGGTGGCAGGATGGTTCCTCGGCGTAGCCTACTAGTCAGCCTCCATGTGCTTACCTGTGTTGCCGGCTGGCAGCGGTCCAGCTCACCATGCAGGAGTGTGTCCACTGGTGACCATTGGCGCTCCGACTAGGTCTGAACCACGGCTGTCAATTTGGTATGCCGAAGTGTGACAGTTGACACACCTAAGCCTAAATTTCAGTCCAAATTATTATGTATTTTTTGGTTATTGCCATTATTATTATAATGGAAAGAAAGCATGAACCAAAAACCGCCAGAAATGTATCGAGAAGCCAAATCTATTATATAGACAATTTTTAACATTCAGGACCTATTCTCTCTAACACGACTGTGCAGAGTAGATTGGCCTACCTGTAGTAAAATAAATAACACATTGACCAGATACAATCTTGCCAGTCATTGGCCCTTGCAGTTATTCACAGAAATTTAGTTGATAGCCCATAAGCGTGTTTGAAATTTTGGGTGCAATGGGACTTTACCATACACCAGGGTTTACAGTATTAACCCGTCGTAATTGTACATGTGCACATATACAAATATTCAAGTTTCAGCCGATTCATCGATGAATCAGGTATTGGGTTATGTGGAACTTTCCATTTGTGCCTTTTACGCACGAAATACGCAGAGGTCACATTTTAAACGGCAGAGTTTAACAGCCTACAACAGCACCGGCATCCGCATAGCGAAAAGCTCAGTAAGATATGCACATTTGAGGCAGTTTGTAAAGTCTGTTAATATTAAAATCATTGCATCGCTCCATCCCACATCAGGATTACGCGAGACTGCTGCTTTTCAATGCACTCAAAGTAACATCTCAAGCAACGTGATTTTACAAGGTGCGTGATTTTACAGCTCAGTGCCACAACATACAAGCGTTTTTATTCGCATATTTGTGGCACAGGTTTTCGCACAGTTCAAATAACGCAGCAGGCTTGCGCGAGTTAAACGTTAAGTCTTGAGTAGTGCGCTACTGTTGTCGTGAGAAACACGTTTTGACAAAGTAAACTAGTTGCTCCCCAACTCTGAGCCACTCAAAACGTTTAAAATTCATTGATTCGCGCACAAATCATCTGTTTACTTTGGCGAAGCTCACCCTCAGTAAAAGTAAAATAGTCCAGAAATGGAGTGAAATAGTTCCAACAGAGTGAGAATAGTTTTATTTTATTTTTTTAACTAATATTTCCCACGTAGAAAAATACCTTATAAATTGTCTTGACATTCAAAATCGTTTTAGTGGACAGTGAAGTGACAGTGATGCATTTCTGATCAGTACTTGCTGGAGTCGGTGGCTTGCTTACGGTTCACATGCCTGTCTGTTATCCCCCTCATTCCTACTTTAGATTATTATTAGGGTTTACTACGCCTGGACGTCTGTTTAGGCTACTGTTCAGCGTCTCAACGAATGAATGGATCAGTCATAGCGAGGAGGAGGGGATAAAGAAATCTAGGAAGTAGTCCAAGGAATGTCCGGAGATATGACCTAAGACCGCCGTTTTACCCCACAATTTGAGTTTTCGTTGAAAACAAGTTGACCAGTTGAAAATAGCTTGATTTATGCCTCCCTGAATGTTTTATAGGGATTGTCATGGGAAAAAGAAAAGCAGGTTTCAGACTTTTCTACACCAGCAGCTCAATGCTAGCCCATAAGTACATTATTCCAGCAGCTAAGGTATGCAGGGATTGCTGTCTAGTAATGAAAGTCTACCCTTGAAGTGCCAATTGCATGCAGCTTGATTCCTCTTGTGTCCACATGGTGTCGCCCTCTATGTCCCGCTATCTGAAAACCATTGGTTCAGTGTTTTTCCCTGCGGTTATTATGAGACGAGAGATACCTACACTGGCAAATATCATCGTTTAAAACAAACAGAGATGAATTAATGATTAGAATGATAAAATGATGAGTAATAAAAGCTAGCGCCACATTTTCAGAGTTAATGGGTCTCCTTGCACTGATTAACTACCCAATCCCCACATTTGTTATCATCATGAGTCATACAGAGTTTTACATCAAGCTTCCATGTCCTCCCACACATTACAATAGTTCCAGAAAGACTGATTCAGGTCATTTGAAATGAGAAATGTGAAGTAAAGCAGTCTGGGGTGAGAGGCTGAGCTGTGGAGAGAGTTGGACAAGCTGTAGGTACACCACTGGTACAGGAGACGTTAGTTTTGCTCCCCTCATCAACCACTGTAAGTGTCTCCTCGCCCTTACAAATTTTGTGTTTGTGTTTTTACTTGTCTGTGGGATGTGTGCGGTGCCTAAACGAAAAAGATTGAGAGGATGATAAAATACTCAGGAGCTTTAGAGATGAATGAGAGAAATACAGCAGGGGGATGAGGGAGGGGGTTTAAGGAACTGTTACATAAAAGAGCAAAACAGCTCACTGACAGCACTTCATCATCTGCAGGTTTCTGCTCCAGGTAGTGCAGAGACTGTGTGCAAGTAGAGTGTGGTACCAAGTGTGTGGATTTCTTTGCATAGGGGGTATTGCTCCTATAATCTCTTCTTTTTGTGAATCAAACATTGTAAGTAGCAGGCAGATATCCCAATGTGCACAATGCGTAGACTTTAAGATGTACAGCTGTGCCATGGCCACCATCCTGTTTCATTTGAATAGTCGTCAGTTTAGCATCAGATTCATCAAACTGACCAGCCCTGTGTCTTTTATGTCTGTTTGCCTCTCTCTCTGTTTTTTATCCTATTGCTCTCTCTATTCTTTGTTCCCTAAAGACCCAGCAAAGATGAGCTGAAGTTCAGTGTGTAGGTGTCTTATGAAAGATGATCTGAGCAGCACAGAGCGTTTGCAGGACTCTCCCCCCTGTCTGTGTTTGAAATGAGTTCAGTGGCTCACAGTGCAGTATATGGGTAGACCGTCTAGCTGGTAATTGATGAGTTCGGAGGAGGCAGTGTGCTCCGCTGGCCTGTATTTTGTCCACTCAGCTCAGCTGAGAATTCCCCCGAGGAGCCATGTCATGGCTTGGTGTTGCAGTGTGAAAACCGCAAGAGACGGGGTCTATGTGCCGATGTCAGCTCTATTGATTCAAATCTCTATTGCAGAGTTTGGCTCCTGGCCACCACAACTTCACTTCAAAGCAACACCCCTCACTGCTCCATAGATGAGAAACCCTAACCTGCCACACACACTTCAAAAGCACCTCAAAGAAAAGCAAAGCAAGCTACTGAGAACTTTTTTTTTTTTTTTTTAAATATGAAATGCCAAGGAAAACAGTGGTGTTTCCCAGGCAACTAGGTCCAGTTCACACAGAAGCAAACAGCCGGAGGGACAGATTTAGAGTCATTTTCACTGCAGGAACATTCTCAGCTTTTATGACTCATTTTTAAGAGCAGATCTCTGTCCAGCTGATAAGACACCAAATGAGGCCGTGACCAGCTGGATGACCTGGAGATACACAAATACACACGCATGCCACATACACGCACACACTTGCATGCACACAAATGCATACACACACACACACACACACACACACATACACACATACACATGTAAATAAACCCACAAGACTTGTCTTATTCATTCATAAATTTATTTCAGTTGCTACTACTCCTACTACTACTACAACACACACACACAAACACACACACACACACACACACACACACACACACACACACACACTTGGCATCCTGAGGAGCTGCAGTCAGCTGTGTAGTCGGCGATGAGCTGTGTTATGCTGCTAACTAGGAGGTGGCTGAGTGGTTTCCCAGCCGTGAGTGTCTCTAACTGGGGACACTGACCACAGTCAGACTGAACTGTAACTCGACATCACAAACACACACACAGTACCTGTAAATACATCCTTACACACATAGGTATATACACAGGCCAATCGCCCAGGAACCATACTCTTTCTTTGTTTTTTTGTAAGATTATTTTCTTGGGTATTTCTGCTTTATTGGACAGTATTAGTGGAGAGAGGGAGGAAATACGGGGCGCTCTGCACGGGCGTTGCTCTTTTGAAAGTCATTGGCAGAGCCTGTCGGTGGCTGATGCAGAGGATGTTTGGAGGAATATTTGTTTGCAGGATAGAGAGAAAAGGACAATGCCTGTTTGCTCTTATACATATTTCGGCATAGGATACAGCAGGTAAATATATTTAAACAGTAGTTTCATCTTTTTACGTCTTTCATCTGTTTATCTATTTGTGGCCGCTGGCTCACGCCCACCCATCTGCCTGATTGTCAGTAGCACCACAACTGCTTTACACATTTCCTCCTCCAGTGTGTGTGTGTGTGTGTGTGTGTCTGGATGACCTCCAGTGGTAAACACGGGCTGTCCTGCCTGTCACCAGATCTTCGTCCCCCACTGAGCTCCCAGTCCACTTGCCAGTCACTCTCCTCAGCTCTGCTGCACACCTGGCAGTGATGAGGGGGGTTAGAGGGACCGTTTTGTCTTCATGCTCATCTGTGCTGGAGCATGTGCATGTTGGTTTTAGGGGGAGGGTTGATGGATGGATGGATGGATGGATGGATGGATGGATGGATAAGGCTACTATTGTACTTCTGTACCACATTGCAGGCTATGTGTGTGTCTTTTTGGAGAGAGGATCCTGCTTCAGTCTGAGCTGTATGTGCTCCTGCAGAGACTTGTGCCCATTTCTGATTCACATGGTAGATACAGTTTGGTTGAAAAAGAGTCAATCAGGCACGCCATCCTTGCGCTTGCAATAAACTTTATTAACAACAATGATGTTTTCAGGCTTTACACCTTCATCAGGTACTAACATTGTCACCTGAAGAAGGTCTAAACATTACTGTTGTTGTTGTAAGTAAAGTTTACTGCAAGTCAAAGGGCACTGTGCATGAGTGACTTTGTCTTTCAGCTGCTATTTGGACCATTTCTCTTTCGCGCCTTTCTACAAGACTGTGTGTGTGTGTGTGCGTGCATAAGGTGCATAACGTTTTATATCTTTATATATATTTTGGTGACTCAGGTATAGTTTAGTTAGTATTTGAGTCATTTTCTTAGGGCTGGTTTCTTTTTGCTCCTGTAAATATTTGTGATGTCTATTACTACATGACACGGTGCCAACATTTTCATCTTTATGAAACAGTAACTTACTTTTCACCTTAAAGGGATAATGCAAGCTCTTGAAATTACTTCACCAGTTTTGGAGCAGTAACTGTGATGTAATTGCTGCCTCTTTCTAATGTCCTCTCTTCTTTTCCCCACAGGAGAGCCCTATTGCTCTGTACCGTTTTATATTGTACTTGTTACCTGGGACTTGCACAAGTACACTCTGAAGGTAAGACATGGCATATTCTGTCACCTCCGTTCTTTCCACCTTCTTCATCACTGCATATTTACCAGCGGAAAAACTGTAAAACTTATTGGAGCAGCAGTGGCGGTATTTGAGGGTTATTTTTGCCTGTTGGTCACAGCGCAGGCATGTAAACACATTGCTATGCAATTTGGATGAGCTGTTTCTATGACAACCAGCGTTGAGTCAGCCGGTTCAGTGAGTGAAAGAGTGATCAGATCAGAGGTTCAAAGTTGGCCTTGGACATTAGAGAGAAAATCAACTGTTTAAAAACAATCCTGTCTCATTACTATGATTTGTGACGTTCAGTAGGCGGAACATGAACATTAACAAGTCTTTATGCCATTCTGGCCAGAGGCGTGTCACTGTAAATATTCGGGTGTGTTGGTGTCGCTGTAGCATAATGATTACAAAAGGAAGCTTGAGCATAGCAGATAACGGTACATCCCGGCTGATTACAGTAATCTAATAATTACACTACACATAAATCCATTCGGAAACCTCAACCGTTTCACATATGAAGTGTAAATTGTCTTACCCTTGCCCAGTCTTTTCCAAAGACTGGGCAAGGCCATGTAATGAAAATTTTAAATAATGTATATTGTTTCAGAGGTTTACAGCAAAAAAGGTGTTTGGGTGGACCAGGCCAGTGCACAATGGTTAAGATCATTAAATGAAAAATGACAAGATGGTATAGCATTTATCAGTATTTATCTTTGGCACGTGCATTTCAGGTATAGTGGCAACAAAGAGTCACTCAAAAGATTGATTTCACCCTCAACATCAATTTAACATTTGCTACTGCTCATTTGTGAACTCCAAATTTAGCAACTTTTGCCAGATAGTGTGCTATCAAGCTCTCCTCCAAGGGTTCACACTGATCTCAGCATGAAGGTAAATACAAATGATTAACAGTGACATCCTGAGGCCATTGAGGCTACTTATCTCCCAGCTGCATCTGGTAGCCTGAAGTAAGCGCTTTGCCAAATTATTTTCAGTAGCACATGCCAGCATTGATTGCAGTGATTAAACCATTAGCTGTTTATTTGTTCATCCCCAAATTGAGGAAGTCATGATGAAACCAGAACTTTAAAAGAAGAGTCATGAAAGCAAGACCTCGGGAAGTAAGAATTTCAAATAAGTAATATTTGCTACAGCACTTTGATGTCTCTAGGGGACTTTTGGGAGCTTAGTGGGTAGTAATGTTTTATACAACTGAGGAAAGAGAACAGGCAAAACCACTTCCCAAAGTGCTTTCAGTAAGTGTGAGGGAAACCTGATTTCACTTTCTTTCTCCCCTTTGTTAAGTCATGGGTTGTAGACTCATGCCATCTGCTTTTGGCACCTGTTCTGCATTTATGGTATTTGCTACCTTTGTGAATTACAGTGTTGTTAACTTTTAGGTCAGCAATAGTGGATCAGTGGTTGTTTAGCTTGCATGTCCAGCACACAGACACCTGGGAAGCAGGGAGCTTTGAAGGAGCAATCAGATGGAAAGAAGTGAGCTGCCTGTTGTTGCTGTGTCATTGTTCCGAGAGGAGGTGTTGAGGGTCCCGAAGACAGCAGGGTAGGTGGTTTAGCTTTGAAAAGGGGGCTCATCACCTAGTCTTGAGGCTGGAGCTGCACAGCGCGCAGAGAGTTGACTGTCACAGCCGTTTGAAAGAGCCAGAGTGGGATATGAGGCAGCACTTTGATCCTCTCCCTCCTCAACCATGGTGCACCCTCAGGGGGACTGAGGTGGATGCCTATTTTTATTTTGAGTTTATTCCTTTGCCAGCTTCTAGCAGTGTCTCCCCTCCCCACTCTACCACCAGTACCAGGCATAGTGAGTAGAGGGGACAGGTAAAAGGCCAAGTAACTTCAAGCTTGTCCTTTTTACGGAGGAAAATGCTCCTTTTGACCACCCTGTGGAGACTCAGAAGAGTCCCATACAGTTACTCTCAGAGCCCCTGGCAACAATTGGCTCAGTGCTGACCAAAAGCTTCCCTGTAATTCCCCATGGAGCTATTGCAACATGTTTGTTTTTGGTAAAGGGGTTATATTTTTGGATGGCATTGCTTTTTTCTGGTTCACATCAGCACTGCAATAGTGCTACTGATGTTTGCATGTTGTCAAATTGATAGCATAGTTAATGGCATCACATGATAGAGCTTCGTTTCTAGATTAGGAACAATACTGTTCATTTTGACCAATTTTCATTGCATGTGTGATATTATAGGCATACAAAGCATTTGTGGATAATGTTGTAGAGCTGGTCTTAAACTAAAATATTAAAATAAATGAAGAAATGGCTTGGTATTAAGCAAGCTGTTGTTTTGACTGGAGACTTTTTGAGTGCGTTGGAATGACTTCATCCATTAGGAGAGGTTGGATTGAAGAGCCTTGGACTCATTACGACAAGAGTGACTTGGCACAGAGTGAGGCTATGAATTGCAGTCAAGCATTAAACACAAGTCTGTCTGTGTGTATGTCAGATACAATGCATACAATATGTCTAAAACATGGGTAAAGTATGCCAAAGTTAAACAAAAACAAACAAACAAACATGCAGTTTGGAGCTAAGAGTCCAGGTACAGGACAGAGAACTGTAATAAGCCCCCTGCCTCACTGCCAAGTCCTGATGTCCTTTACTGTAGAAGAGACCACACAGAGAGGCGAATGCACAGTGTGGATGCATCTGGACCTGTATCTCAGGGAGCTTCTGGTCTGCTGAGTCGAAGCATTTTATAAAGCCCTCATGCTTTGGTGTAAGGGAAAGTTTTACTGCCTCATGCATTACATGGAAAGACCACAAAGAACTGGCTGTATAACAAAGTCAAGGCTAAATTTGGCTCGTTTCTCTTTCACTGTGGTTTATTTTGGAAAAAAAAAATCCAAACAGTGAAATGAATGAACTAATTATTTACTGTTGCTTGGAAAGTGATATAAGTTCAAGGTAAAACATGACAAGCCAAATATATATTTTTGATCTTACCCATGCAAGCAATAACTTGGATATACTCCAGTATGAACTGGTTCAGAATCAAATACAAAATTTATCAAAACTTGCCATGCATCACTAATACTTTATAGCATAAACTATCAGAAGTGAAAATCGACAAATAAGTCCTTACAGTTTTTGTGATGACTGTATAAGAGAACAACAGAAGGAAGGAAGTTTTGATACTTTTTTAATTCCAGAATTTAGATACTCTTTCTTCCTAGAGCATACAATAAGTGTCTGTTGTGAGCCTCCATCACCTAAGTCAAGTGTTTTGCTAACTGCTGTTGCTTTCTTAGCTAAGCAGGGCAGCAGCTCTGTCAGGACTATCCCATCAGTCTTCCCCTCGTCTTTCTTACTTTGTCTCTATCATGGATCAGAACAAGCATTGCTTGTCCATTCAAATGTAATATAAAGAGGAATGCACTCATTCTGAGCTTTTTAGTCACTTTTCCATCCTTTCACAAGCAGGGCTCCTATACACAAGTCCCCATTAGGGGAGGCCCAGTGACCACAGGTCAGAACGGGCCCATAGACAACAAGGATGGCGAGGGGCCCAGGTCTGAGATCACAGGGTAATCACCTCCCTGATGTCCGCTCCCCTGGTCTCCATCCCCCTCCTAAAGAGTGAGTGTGGGGACTACGCAGACCAAAACCCTGAACAGATAGCAGAGCTTGGCTAGTATTGTGGAAACTGCAGTCTGTCTCCAGGCAGAGAGATGCTCTGCTGGAAGTCCAGGTCGACTCAGCTGATGAGAAGGACAGAGAGAGGAAGGGAAGAGGGTGGGCTGTCTGATAAGATCAATGTGCTGTGGTCCATTAATCCTGCGCTATCTCAAAAAAAAAAAAAAAAAAAAAAAAGCCATACTTTGATGTCACTGCAATAAGGTTTTTCTCCACTTATGTGCAGCTGCACATACTGTAAGCACTGACTGGTATGAAAGTGTTATTATTTGGTCACTAATATACATTTGATCATCTAGTCAGTGCTCTTACCTCTATTTGCCCTGTATTTGCCCATATATGTTTATATAGGGGATTTCCCTATATGACATATATGATCATATTAAATATCTGTATATTAAATGAATTAGAAATTGGCAGTTTTATATTTAGACATACAGTATATTTCTAATATATAGTATAAATGCATGTGTCCTCTGCATTATATATACATATACAGTATATAAGTTACACGTATATATATTCAATATGGGCTTATGTATGGGCTACACATATTTTTCCAGAGGCCCAGTATGTATGTATGGTTCATATATGACTGTAGATGTAACACATATGAAAATGTTCCTTTGATATATAATCATACATTAGATTTCCATATTGGTAGCAGTATACAGCATCCAACCATCTCTCGTTCCCTTGCAGGAGTGTACCCTTAAATGGTCACTAGGAGAGGATTAGTGCCTTTAGCCAGATTGTGTGATCCTGGTACAGGTTGCTCTAGCTGCGACTAACCCCTTCAGCATTACCTCCAACACCCCTCATGTTCCCCTGTTTCTCAGCACATGGTGAACTACCAGTGACATGGCCTCATCTCGCCTCAATGCCTCACATGATCATAGGGATGAAGGGGCCAGTCAATGGGAATGGAGTTCCTATAAAGACGGTGGTGTTATATGTTATGTGTTACTGTAAAAACAGTACACTGGCACAGCGGAATCAGTGCATTGGCAAAATTTATTTCTTTTATTCATTTTCCATTCTCTTACTACTCTCTACTGCATAGTTAATTGATTTATGGTGAATTTATGTGGAAAAAAAGCACAAAACTGCATCAGAACCTGGAAATTATTCTCTGCAACTAAGCAAGCAGACCAGCAACTCAGAGCAACATATTTTGACCAACAGTTGCTTTGCATACTGTTCCAAGCTCAAGTCAGAATATTTTTTCACCGCAAATGAGTTCACCCCAAAATGACATAATGACACTATGACAAAAGTCATAATCTACATAAGATAAGAATTCCAGTGGACTTTTGACTGAGTGAAATATTCCTTTAAGCCTGTGCAGCCCTATGCATCTGTGGCATTATACTATTGATAGACAGAGACCACTTGTGTTGATCCTTCCCATCCCATCTCTCCATCCTTCCCTCCTGTCAGCCAGGGTTCTGTCTAGTCTGTCAGGAGGACGCAGGTTTAGGCCTGTTTACACATACACGGTCATGTGTTCTGATTTAAAACTGCACTAGGCAGCTTTGGCAGCCCAAAATGACTGCAAGTCTCTCATCTTTTATGTTTCTTTTCTTACTACCTATCTTCGTCTCTTATTGTTTGAGTCCCGTAGCTCTGTAAACTGCTGTTCCGTGTAAGCTGAAGCGTCACGCTGACGTTGTAAATGGCTGTGATGTTACCATGCCTGACATGTGTGATATTGATATATATAGCTGTTTTTATTTTGCTTATGGGAACTCGTAGGAAAATTGGCTGATGGTCAGTGTGGTCAATCCAACTACCACTGGAGAAGAACGAGCCATGTGCCTCTTTGCTTCCATTCTTTCAGGAAGAGCAGATTTCCAAATCTACTAAAAACGAGTCCAGCATGTCCTATTAATACTCTTAAGAGCTTTAGCAGTTTTCCCTTAGCTTGACAGTCTCTGGGCATGGCTCTAGTTCTACCATAACTTCAACTTAAGTTTGTAATCATACACTTCCTTGCAGACATCTGTTGAGGGTGTAATGTTATGTAGTGCATTTGTGATTGTAGGCACATGTGCGCAGATGTTGTACATATGTGCTTGTGTGCCTGTGCGCTGTATACATATGTGTGTTTTGACATGCATGCATATGTGTGTCTGTGTATGTGTGTGTGTGTGTGTGTGTGTGTGTAAGAGAGAGAGAGGGAGAGGGAGGGGGGGAGAGCGACAGAGTTGGTCACATTTCCAAGTATTACCACATAGACAACTGGAACTGGTATTTCTGTCCCTCTCTTTCTGTGTTTCACCATTTGATTTCCATACAAGAGGTATGAGTGTTCGGCTCAGGGACAACACAGCTTGGGCATGTGCAGCAGCAGCAGAAATACTTACTTTGCACTCCAGACACTCAGTGTGACCATCATTGATATTCTCTGCCCTTAAAGTTTCAGTAATGCTATACTGCATTTTTTTTACTGAAGTGTACCCAACTTAAAATTAAAAAGGGCTGCGAAGGGATAGTCTTCACTGAAGCCTCTGCATAACGCTCAAAACTGATTATCTGACAGGCCACACCAAATTTTGAGCCTTGTTAATAAATACACACAGTAACTAGCTCTCTCTATGGCCCTATCCATGTTTTCGGTTCATCAGCAAAAAATTTTAATTGATGGAATACTTATTTTGTCATATAAATTAAGAAATGGAGAGTTGGTTCAAGAAGCTGGCATTATTTGTGAGGCTCCAGTGGCTTAATGTCTCGAGTGCGTACCACATATTCCTGTAGCAGGACAGGTTCTATTCAGACCTGCACCCTTTGCTGCATGTCATCCCCTCTCTCTCCCCATCTTTCCTTTCTAAAAAATCCTTTGATCATCCATCCGTGATTAAAATTCCATTTACTTGTTCTAAAATGATTGGCCGGTACATTAGTAATAGGTAGTAATAAACCTTCAACAATGTCTTACTGCCATGGTGTAACCTTAATAAGCAAGTCTGTCATGATGTATAGATCAGTATTATATATTCTCTGCTCTAACAACAGTCTCCCTCCTATCCAGATGTGGACATCCTCCAAAATCTGGGGCTTAAGGGAGAGAAGCCGTCGCGCTTGGTGCCAACAGGTGTCATTCCATTCCGATCGGGGATCATCCTTACCCAGCGGGCAAACGTCGAGGCTCCGTTGCACTCAGTCATCCCGGCCGCCATCTGGCCCAACTGGACGCTGGTCCTGAGCGTGCGCTCACACCGTGTCAACAGTGCCTTCCTCTTCACCCTGCTCTCAAGCCACAAGAAGGTCCTCCTTGGTCTGCAGCTTGTCCCAGGCAAGCTGCTCCTTCACACAGGACCCAAGACCTCGGTGGCACTGCCCTATGATCCCCATGATGGCCAGTGGCACCAGCTGGCAGTGGGAGTAAGCGGACAGAGGGTGACTTTATATGCCTCCTGCGGAGAGCAGAGTGTTCATGCAGACTTTGGGTGGGACAGTGAAGAGGGGCTGGCTCTAGAGCTCCAGGGCTCCTTCCTTCTGGGGAAGATGAGCCAGCAGCAAGCCTCAGCACACTTTGAAGGAGCCATCTGCCAGTTTGACCTGGTCCCCTCTGCACAGGCAGCTCACAACTACTGCAGGTACATTAAGAAACAGTGCAGGGAAGCTGACACCTACAGGCCCAACCTTCCTCCCTTGCTGCCTATCCTAACCCAAGACCCCAACATCACAGCTAGCCAAGCTGCCCCAAGACTTGGGGGTGTGGACATGGCCAGGAAGCCCATGGGGATGAGCTTGGCCCGGAGCGTTGCCGCTGCTGCCTCTGCTGTCAGATATGTGGCCCCTACCATCACGATAAAACCTTACCCTGGGACAGTTTCTCCACCCCTGCATGCAACTGCGACACCAGTCACAGCTCAGCCTGGACTAGCCTCCCCACCTCCCAAGGCCAGGACTGAGACTGTCACAGCACCACTCAGGACTGGAGTAACGCCCACAAAACCACCAACCCCCAAACCCTTCACTCCTAAAGCCTCTATTCAGAAACCCTCCAAGCCTACCCCACCAAAGCCCACTCCTCGTGGCAGCCCCAAAAAGACGCCAGTGACACCGGACAGCAAGAAGAAACCGACACCCACAGCCACTGCCAGCACCAAACCACCCAAGGCAAAGCCTCACTCTGCCTTGTCAGACCAAGGAGCGCTCCCAAAGAAACCCCAACCCACCACAGCCAAAAAGATATCTCCCAAGCCTAAAGTGACCGCCTCCAAAGCCAGCCCATCCAAACCTACAACATCCAAAGCAAATTCTTTCAAAGTTGCCCCTTCTAAGCCAACCATTTCCAAAGTCAACCCATCAAAATCCATCATCTCCAAAACTACACCTTCTAAAACCACGAAGCCAGTATCCAATCAAGTCACCAAACCGCCAAAGCAAGCCAAAACCACCAAGGCTCCGGTTACCCAGCGTCCCAGAACTTCCTACACCCCGGTCACCCTGCCTGCCATGGATGGCTTCCAGAGCTGGGATGTGGCACCTACTCAGTTCTCCCTACTGGCCGAACCTCCTGGATTGAAGGGAGAACCAGGCATGCCGGTACGAACCTGTTGGGGTTGTTGTGTGTGTGTTTGTGTGTGTGTGTGATGTGTGCTCAGGCCTTTCTGTGTGTAGAATGTTGATATACATAGACACGGTCCCATAAAATAGAGCGAGTTTGATTAATACAGTTTAGTCATTTTAAAATTTTATAATATGCAACATTTTCCATATAAATGCATGTCTGTTTTGCTTCTCTTTATGACTGATAGATGCCATACAATAGCTTTCATATTTGCTGTGCTAAACACCTGATGTTGTGTAGGATATTCCCACAAGACATCCGCTGCTGCCCGGGAAGAGATGTGTTTTATGTTTTCTGCCTCAGCAACAGCAGTTTGTTTGAAATTAAAAGAAAATATTGGTAGTTAGCATGTGCAGCGATAGCCTCGATAGGCGAACCAACAAAGGAAAGACTGTATTTAGAGAAACTCATCGACAGAAATTTGTCACTCAGAAGGCAAGCACACTGTAGCCAAAATTAAAGTGAATATCGACGCTGCCTGCCAAAAATGAAAGGCGCTGCAAGGTGAGAGGGGACCATGAGGAGTGATGCAGATGTGGTTCTTTTTGCTTTGGGCTGGTGGGTTTCACTGTTGTAACCCAGACTACACTGAGTGTCGACAAAAATTTCACAGATTATCACTTTAACATTTAAAAGACTTCATGCCAGCCGAGAGGCAATCATGGGTGATGGGTTGGGTGTTTAAAGTCAGTGAGGTGGTGAAAGTGAAGTCTGTTTCATCCCCCAATGTCTCCTGTGACCTCCTGTGAACCAGATGACTTAGTGGGCAGGAGATATGAAACACTGAAGAGACAAAGAGGCACATAGAGGGATGGGCAGAGACAGAATAGAGAAGAAGGGGAGAGTGTTTGAAAAAATCTGATAAATAGAATATTGATTTGACACATTTCCAATGTATAATTCTTATCCTGTTATACCGTATTTTATATTTCAAGCTGTTAAATGGAGAACATGGGTGATCACTACTGGTCCTTGTCAGCAGTGAAAGCTCAGGTTTAATTCTGGGGCAGCAGGGCTGGAAGTCAGACACAGTGCGGCTATGTGGGCTTATGTGCCACTTCCTCCTTTCCCACACAGGCTAGAAATCCTACTTCTTCTCACTCCTTCCCTCCTTCCTCCCCGTGCAGATCCGTCTTGGCTGAGCCTGACGTGTCAGGTCTGATGCCTTGCCGTCTCCACAACAGATTCCTCTGTCGTAGAGGGCCAGTGGGGGTCGCGCGGCCCTCCTTCAAAGCCAGGTCAAGGGTCAGATCAGGCAGTAAACACCATCATTCAGCTTCCCAGAGCAAGGCAAGACCTATCTCTGCAGGAGAGGGAACACCTAGGCAGGCAGGGCTTCGTGTTTTGATGGATTTTCCATGTCTGATTTCCAGTCTGACTGGTGGGCTGTCGGGAAGAGTGGGAAATTATCTCATTTTATCACTGAAAAGAGAAATGGGTTAACAGCTAAATGTTCATTTTCACTGGACTAATGGTTTCTTTTAGGTTTATGTGACCTGTCACTGTGTGGTCACCTCCCC